>LPNX011132140.1:207731-261112 GCA_001517045.1 Pseudotsuga menziesii | reverse complement strand
AATAAATGTGGAAATTTGAATTAACAAAGGATAAAAATTTTGTGAAAATTTCTTTGTTAAAGGGTATAATTTTAAGCAAAACCTTTCAGGATGAGTAGAATGAAAACCAAATTCCAACACTAAATTGGAGTAATAACAATAAATACATTAATATTTGTTTAAAAAAATGAAAAAAATAATAATTAAAAAAACACTTTATAAAAATAAAAAATAAAAAATACGAGAAAATGGAAACACTTACACATACATGAAAGTGGAGCAATAACAAGAAATACATTAATACTTAGTTAAGAAAAGCATAGTCTAAAAATTCTAAGATTTGGTTAAAATATACCAATTTTTCAGGCAGACTTTGATAATAATAAAAAAGTGGTAAGAAATTTTTAAAATCCAAGTTACAATTTTCAAGTTCTGGAATTTTCCTTGTCTTAAGGGTTTTGGAGAGTGTTGAATCTATTTCTACCATCAAAATTGAAATACAAAACATTAAAGAAACACACATACACAGAATTCCAGGAAAAAAAATGGCCGTCCATTCTATTTCCCTTAAAAATTTAAATAAATAATAAAATAATTTAAATAAAAAAATATACACACTTAAATAAAAAATAATAATTTAATCTTTAAAAAATTCTAAAATCTTTAGACAAATAATTACACAAACAAAATCCATATTTCTCTTCTTATCAAAAGCAATCCTTGCAGATACACTAATTCCATATAATAAACTGAATTCTTTGTTGAGAATTTCTAGACATGAAAAGAAGACTAACATATCCATCCTTGTACCTATCATTAAGAAATGGACATGCATATAAATTTAATTATATATTATCACTATGATTTTATAATTTGACTCTAAGAGAAGGAATAGCGAGATGGTAAATTTAAGTGAAAAAAAAAATTAATAAAAAGTTTAAAATGTAAAAATAAATCTTAGTGTGATACAAATTATATCTTGAATTTTTTATTAAATATTTAATAATAACTAAGTTTAAAACGCAAAGAAAAACCTCCTAGTGTGGACAAATTATATCTTGAATTTTTTATTAAATATTTAATAATAACCCTGGGAAGATGCATATGATTATTTTGACTCGGAAAGGGTGAAGATTCATTAAATATTTTGGAAATCAGTACCTGGTTGAAATCAGAGACCATACAATTAATTAATGTGCAGCTTACTTACATCCAGAGATCATGTTTCATGCAATGTACTTTTCTAGCTCCTCCCACTAAATTCCAAAACCCTAACAAGGTTGAAAATAAGGTCAAGCAATAATATAAATGTACAGGAAGCCAAAAGAAACAGGATATACGACTATGATACTTTATTTTTATGGGTATATTGCCTTGAAATCTGAAAAATTAGATTTCCAACGTTAAACAAAATAAAATCCAGATTTCTCCGGAAGTAGGTAGCGTAGCAGAAAGTCAAGCAATTTGCAATTGCAATGACTGATTTCACATGCAGTCAGTCAAGCACGGAGAGTAATAAGCATCTCGCAACGCAGCAATAAATGCAGTGGCTGCGAGGCACATCAATAATTAGATTTAATTCAATTCTTCATCCAACGGTTAATGTGCCTCGCAACCACAGCATTTATTACTGAGCTGCGAGGTGCTTATTGCTCTGCGTAAAGCACTCGCTCTCTATTCCCAAGAGAATGAAATCCCCAACGCCCAAAGTTCAAACCCAAACTTCTGTTTCAGTCAACTTCCAGCAACGGTGGGTTAATTATATTTTAGCCAAGTTGTCTGCCCGTCTGGACAAAAGTAGCGGTACCTAACACTACAATCAGTTGAAGAGCGTGCAGTAGCAGTGCCAGTGGCAGTTGGGCGGGTGCGCGCTCAGTCCGGCAGTACAGTCACGGCAGTTTAAAACCGCTTTCCGTGCGGCGCTGTCCGGAACCGTGACGGGTAGTTGTACAACGAAAAGCCTGCCGTGCCCGCTCGGTTACCAACGCTCACGGGTGATCCGGAAGGCCGGCGGCTCGGCATAGGGCCGGGCCGGCCAGTCAAAGGGTTTTGGATGGTGAAAATTAATCAGCTTGTGTAGTAGGCTGAATGCGACGGTAGTTGTGTACCAAGTTGATGGATCTCAAATTGTTTGAGATTTAATGGTCTGTTTATGCTTACAGTTGTCGTAGCATTAAATTTTGTATAGTAGGCTGGTTATTGATCGTCATTTTGGTAATTGATGACCATTTTTCCAGCTAGCTGTCTAAGCTGGTTTTTACCTGTTTCTGGCCATGAATCTTCATGGAATTTTCAAAACCTGCAAAAATATTGCTAGATCTTACAGAGTGTGGACGTTTGGGGGTTTTAGTGTCAAGTGATTTCATATCTATACTTAAAATCGCTCGACAAACAACAGAAATTACAAAATTTTGTGAATTAAATTCACCAAATTCTGAATAAAAATCAATCAAAAGTCAAAATCGTCTAGCTTCTTTTAAAAGGCCTAAAATAACTAACAAATTTAATGCTTGTGTTTTTGGATAAATACTTTATTTTTAAGAATCCCTTTCCGCCTTGGAACGAGTAAAATAAAAAATATATAAATTTGGATTCAGTATTTTGAATATTTTCAACCATACAAACTACAGCTTCAACAATAGCGCCCGCCGCCCGGCAAACAATGATCCGAAGGGCCGGCAGAGCAGGCCACCCGCCTCCACTCACACCGGAGGCCGAAGCTGCTCCCGTCGAACAAATCGAGGAAATATGGGCACTCTTTCCAAAGTACCGAACTAATTTCACGTGAAACGCTCTATCTTCCTCTTTTCTCCACATTGTAATACAAAACGATTTTAAATCTAATCAATTACTCTTGGAATTAGTTATTGAATTTAAGTTGAATGTACATTATTATAAACGAAGGTCAATTATGGAGAGACGTGTAGGACCGGAGAGGTTTTGCAGTGGCCGAGACGACGGGAGACGACGGTGTATTGGTTAGTTTGGATTTAATCTATGTAATTGTGGCATGGCTTTGACATAAAAAAGTAAATTCAAGGCCTAGAATTCTCATGTGTGAAAAAAAGATTTCGCACCAGCTAAATTTAACTTCTCTCCATGTAAAAGTTGGAGTGCAAATATAGGAAGGCTGTTAGATAAGCATTCAATGACTCTCCCGCACTTGCTTTGGAAAAGTGGGAATTCTGATTGACAAATAAGTTTCGCCACAACAACGGTTTAACCGTCATTTTTTTGCACGTATTTGACATGTAAGTTTGTGATGAACACGTCAATATTCACAGGTAAAAAAATATGTATATATGACATTTATAAATTTAGATATCCCGTCACTCCTGGCTGCTATTAATTTTTCAATTATCCGAGGAACACATAAATACTAGACTTCTCTATTTCCGTGTAGTTTGAAGGAGTATTCTAATTTTTCAAAGGGAAATCTCAAAAGTTTTGTCTTATAAAATTTTATAATTTGTTTTTTTGTAGTTGTTGCTTGGTCTAGATCTCACAAAAGCTTTCGACAGAGTAAACTGGTCTTTTATCAGACTCATCCTTCTGCAAATTGGCTTGCCCTTGGAAGGAGTAAATTGGATCATGGGCTGCATAACCTCGGTTAACTTTGCTCTGCTAATCAATGGTTCCCCCTCCAACTTTTTCACGGCCTCTCGGGGCATCAGGCAAGGTTGCCCTCTCTTGCCTCTCCTTTTCATCCTTGTGATTGAGGGCCTCAGTCTACTTATTGAGGATGCTCGCAACCATGGTTATGTAAAAGGGATTAAAATATCTAAAGATATATCTCTCACGCACCTGTTGTTTGTAGATGATGTGATTCTTTTTGGGGTTGGCACCTTTGAAGAATGGATGGCTCTCAAGGTTTTGTTGGACACTTTTTGCGAAGCTTCTGGAATGCTTATAAACACTGAAAAATATTGTTTCCTTACAAACAACATTGAGGATGGAATGATTTCCAGGATTACTCGTTCCTTGCCCTACAGATCCCAGCCCATGACCACCGGTTTCAAATACCTCGGATTTTTTATTAAGCCCTTGGGTTACTTAGCAAAAGACTGGTCTTGGCTTATAGAAAAATTTGAAAAGAGGATCTCCCATTGGTCCTACAGGCTTCTTTCATTGGGGGGGAGGCTGGTACTCATAAAGGCTGTTCTTACCAGCATCCCGGTTTTCTGGTTGGCACTAGTTCCCATCCCAAAATCCATTTTGGGGAAACTGAAAAGCCTAATCTTTGATTTCCTTTGGGACAAAAAGGGAGATAAGAAAAAATTTCATCTAGTCGAGTGGACTACCTTATCTAAACCCACTTCTCAAGGAGGATGGGGGATAAAAAACCTTGAATGGTTTAGCATCTCTTTAAGAATCAAATCCTTCTGGCAAGTTCTCTGCAGCAATGGTCTCTGGTTCAAATTAATCACTGTAAAATATTTTAAAAAAACCACAGTGCTATCTTGGATCCGTAGTAAGCATTTCACTATCAATAGTGTGTCTATTATTTGGAAGGGATTCATAAATCTTATTTCCTGGCTGGGACGTGGTTTAATTTGGATGGTCGACGACGGGAAAAATACTAGAATTGGTCTAGACCCGATTGCAGGTATGGATACTTGTTTTCTGCTTCCAAGAGACCTCTGTCCGTGATTACCTAGAAGACTTAGGTATCACTTCGCTGATCCATGCAAGGAATTACTCCCTGGAAGCCCCGTCATATTGGCTTACAGCTATTGACCTGGATTTAGGTGGTGATTGGCATCACATTTGGAATAATTACATCAAAGGTCTTGAACATGGAAGGATAAGACTCGGGATGAATACAGACAGTATGCTATGGGCATACAAAAACTACACGGGCTCTATAACGGCCGCGATAACATATGACTGTGTGGCAGATTCCCTTGCGGATACTCAGTATGAACCATATCCCATTCATCAGGTTCTTTGGAAACTCAAAATCCCTGAGAAGATTCGTTGCTTTATATGGCTTCTAACAAGTAACAAGGTTCTTACCTGGGATCAGCTTAAAAAAAGAGGCTTTCAGGGACCCGGTCTCTGCATTATGTGCAAGGAAAATGAGGAGTTAGCTCAGCATCTATTCATGGACTATAAATACACTAAGGATGTCTTTGAAGCTGTTTTTGAACATTTTGGCACACGATCCCTCCATAATACTGCTGTGGGTAATTATGTGCAACAGTATCTAGAAGTTTGGTTCCGTGTTCATTCTATGAATTTTTGCCATCTTTATCTACCTCTATTTACTTTCTGGGTGATATGGAATCAACGGAACAGGTATATATTTGAAGGGTCTACTCCTTCTGTTTACGGGATCATTCTTCAAGCTGAAAAGCTCTCACATACCTTTACAGTGCCTGTAAAGAAGTTAAAGCTCAGGTTTATTGGCTTACCTCCAAGGAGACACTTTCCCTGCGGGCTTTTCGATGGTGCAGCCGCCAAGAACAAAGGGGGGGCAGGTTTTGTTTTACATATTAGCAGCACACATAGTGTACATTTCTCCTTGGGTTGTGGCAGATGCACAAATACTAAATCTGAAATGATGGCTTTATGGGCCCTTCTCACGGTATCAAAGATCATGGGAGTCCCACTCCTCTCTATCTATGGTGATTCCCCTGTCATCATTTCATGGGCCACGGGCAAGAGCACTCTGAACCTTCCTCATCTGAGTCATTGGAGTGATGAGATTAGAGAACTTCTTCAATCTTTTCCGGGAACAATCATGAAACACATCTTTCGTGAGCATAACCAGATCGCTAACAATCTCTCAAAAAATGCTCTCCCCTTAGACTCTGGTTATGGGATTTTCAAAGAAGTCGTGAATGATATTTCTACTGATCATGGGAATTTTCGATTATTCTAGATGTGTTGTGCTCTTTTTCTTTAAGCACACATTATTTCTTGTTTGATTTGGGATCAGTATCTTTCTGTAGAACTGATCAGTAAACTGTATGCTCACGATCCATGCTGTTTTTTGATCCCTTCTGGGAAATGATCAATATCTGACCTGTTTATATAGGAGTGATGATAAAGCCTGCAAAATAATCAGGCTTGTGTTTTGCTAACCATGTTTTGATGATAGAGAACCACCACAGTAGAGAGGAACACCTCATTGACTGAGAATACATGAGAAATGATCTCTTGATTGACTGTAAAAGATGTCTTTGATTCAATAGAATAACAAGATCTGGTATTTTTTCTACTGAAAAAAAAAATTTCTTTATAAATATTTTACTCATATTTATATATAATATAAGAAAATATTTTCTTTCACATTTATATATAATATCAAAAATAAATTGACAGTCAACCAAATTGGTTAAACCATTAAATGATAAATGACAAACATAAAAAAAACTTAAAACCATCATTAAATTATTGACAGACAAAGAAAATTGAAATTCCAAACCGTTATTAAATTATTGACGAGCGAAAGAAAATTGAAATTCCAGGCTTGTTTGCAACCTCTCTCGCTTGGGGCACTCGTGCCTCATGGCCTTTGAGGATTTACCCAAATAATGCATGAAATCTGTCTAGTGAACTTGGGGAAGCGACTAGAGAATGGCTTGCATTCTTGGTGCATGGTGGTTGGGGTCTAGCTAAGGGTTTTTTTTATTGACCTCACGTCTAGAACTTTCTCTTGCTTAAGGGTTTTTGGTTGGCCTTACATCTAGAACTTTCTCTTGCTTAGACATTTTTTTTTAAATAAATAGTAATGGCTTAAAGGACTTTTTTTCTTTTTTTTTCCAAGTGAAAATATATGTTCCTTGCTATTTCATTGAAATCAAAGGTAACAATGGTTACAACTTCAGCCGTAGCTGATCAAAGAGACAAAGCCTCAGCAAATCAAATATAATGAGGGACAGCATTATCCGTAGTGCGAGCAAGAGCTGTAAGTGTAGCCAACAATACAATAGACAGTGGGTACCTTATAATTCATGGTGCCATTAAGTCAAGTAAACATGGTGCATCCAGTCCCAGCACTTCATCCAATCCCAGCACTTCATCCAATCCCTGCTACTGTCTATACCAAGAGAGTTCATACAAAGCACTGAACAGTTTATCCAAAGAAGCAAAGAACCAAACAGAGCTTAAACATAAAATAGCTCATCCACAATACATCCAAAGGATGTCATATAGAAACAGCACAAAGCTCATCCACAATACATCCAAAGGATGTCATATATAAACAGCACAAAAAGTACTAGTGCTGAGGGCTAGAAAAGAATATGTGAGCCCTGATGAATACACATACCATTGGAAAATTCCAAGAAATGCAGCTGACCTGAGGCCAGAGTCAAGGCTTCTTTGGATAAACTGTCTGCGTGTGTATTGTGCTCTCTATAGATATGAGTAGCCGTAAGACAGATGAAATGGGACTCGAACTCTTTGATGTGTAGGCACCAGCCATCAAGAGTGAGAAGAGAGAGTGTTGAGTGGTGATTAAACCAATTAATAATGACAGCAGAATCACCAAAGATGTGAATATGTGGAAGGCCCATGCTTTTTGCACAGCTAAGAAGAGTCCATAAGGCCAGCTCTAGTGTTGGTGCTGATGCCTAATCCCAGTTTGAAATGAAAATGGTGCTCAAGACTGAGCAAGAGCATGATACCAGCACCACCCATGTTCCTAGCTGAGGCACCATCAAAGAATCCAACAGGATAATTCAATGTAGGAGCAGGCCCTACGTTTCTCCTGGAGATATTATGCTGAAATTTGACAGGATAGTGTAAGAGTTGATTCTTGATAGCGAGAGCAATAGATGTAATATCAAGCTTTTTATCCTCAAAGATGCACTGGTTCCTAGCCAGCCAGATGTGCCAGATAAGGAAAAAGGGAAGATGCATCAGTAAACATTTTCTGCTGCTCCAATCTGAGATATTGTGAGCAAAGGATGACTTTCTCCAGAAGTGTGGAATATCCATATTGTCTCTGATAAAACCAATAATTCTCTGTGTGAAGCTACAATTCTGAAAGAGATGTTCTACAAATTCAGAGTCCATTTTACCGAGACTGCACCAGTATGGCCCAGACTAGCCTTTCTTGATAAGATTGTCAAAGGTATTGATTTTATTTCAGAAGCATAGCCAACTAAAACATATGATCTTTGAAAGGACTTTGACTGGCCTCACGTCTAGAACTTTCTCTTGCTTAAAGGTTTTTGGTTGGCCTCATATCTCTAACTTTCTCTAGCTTGACTTTAATTTGTTTAAGATAGTATGGATTGTTTTTAATGAACCTATGAAATTTCTCATGCCCGACTTTATTGTTTTTTATAAAAAATAAAATTAAAAAAAAAAAATGGTAATGGTTTGTTATTAATCAACCTATGTTTTTTGTCTTATGCTTTTTTTATTAGTTAGTCATAGAATGTGTGTGTGATTGTATTTGGGCTTTTGTATTTTCATAGGGACATTAACAATGTAATGGTCTTTTTTCTACTATTTATCAATAATTTTAGTTGTTTAATTGTTTGTAAATTATTTAGCTTACTTCTTAATGTGTTGTTGTGTGTTTCATTGTAGTTTAAGGTGTTTTTATGTATTTTTAATTAACTATGTTCTTAAGGGTTTTTATGTGTTTTTAATTCATTATGGTTTTGGTGGTGTGTTCTTCATATGCATCTTATTCCTAACATGTAGGGAATGTTTATTAATTGATTTAGGTATCCAATGTTATGTTTTCTTTTTTTGTAATTTAGGAAACTATTCTATTGAAATAAGGTAATAATGGTACAAAAAATATTACAATTCAGAGATGCATTCCTACCCAAAAGAACTGGTAGGTGTAATCAGTCTGAGACGAGAACCATACCCTCTCTCCAAGAGGGAAAACAGGTCCATAAGAAGTGTACCAGACCGTCCCTCCAAGAGGGAAAATAGGTCCCAGAAAAAGAGAGTGACATTATATGAAAAGACATACAGGGTCCTGAAAAACTAGCCAACATAGTTCATCCATTGGAGAGCCCACCATGTTACAGAAATATACAAAAATCATTAATAGAACCTGACTAAAGCTTGCGATAAGATTACTCGATGATAGGGCAGTCGAAGCCAAAGGAGACTGGCTCAGTTGGATCGTCTGCGGCATCCGACGTGTCATCACTGGAGGAGCTTGGCTCCTCGCGGCTGGAAGAGTCACCCTCGTCTTCGTCACCTGCAAGGGGTTGTTTCACCGGGAGAGGGGTCATATTTCTGGCAGTGGCTGGAAAAGGGGTGCATTTTCCGGTGGAAAGAGATTTTATATAGCCCAACGAGGGAGGGGGATGGGGCTCGCAGTCCATAGGGACCGCGGGGGAGAGGGTGGAAGGGGGAGGTGCAGAGGTTGAGGCGAGTGGGGCAGTGGAAGAGGCCGGAGCAGGCGAGGAGGGGTGGGCATGTCGGAGGCGCAACAGGAGCCGGTGGGACAAGTAAAGCAGGAGGAGCAGGAACCAAGGGTTGGGAATTGAAGTGGAGGATGAGCTTGATGAGCAGGTTCTTTATGACCCAGTAATTCCATCTATGCTCCATCGTGTGTCCTGCAGTATTGGCATCTCCAGATAGCTTGTATTCCCACTCTTTCACCATTTGGAAAACAAAGTCTAGAATATCATCATCAAAACCCTCTCCGCTCGCCAGTGGAGTGAGCTGAATTTGACATTCAGCTTGGGCTCCTCTCCCATAACGGCCACGCTAAGGAATACCTCGCTTCCTTCGTGACATAACGGAGTGGTGAGGAGTAATGAAAAGAACAGAGCTTAGAGATAAAGCACAAAGGGTCGAGTGGTTCAATGAGAGCAGGAGCCAGAGCTGCATGAGAATGCAAAGCAAATAGCCCGGAGGACAGAGAGACCAAGTGTTACGGAGAAAACTTCTTATGGCTTGGGGTGTACCACAACAGACAGAGAAACCGCAGAAATCAATCCCTTCCCAATATGCAAGAGAAATACAACATCTAACACTAAAGGATCTCGAAACGTACCTTATTCTGGACGGTTGAAGTAGATCCCCGTTGAGCTTTTTTCAATCCCGTTTGCGCTAGCAATTTACTCTCAACAACAGTAAACAAGGCAAGCATGCTATACAATATAGTGTTAGGCCTACTCTAGCATATATAGTCAATAATGCATAAGCAATTAAACGCATCTATGGATTCAATATTCATTTAAATGCACATCATTGGATAGAAAAATATATTTCTATTAATAAAATCAAAGATTACATAAGTGACAACCTCTGTTAGCATGTCTGCGAAATGAAAAAACTGAGTCCTCCACCTAGGCCTCCACCATCTCAATCCTCCATCTCTTGATAGCAAGCTTGGGAAGAACACAAAGTGCTCCAAGGGACAAAAGGATGCAGACTCAAGTACAAGCAAGATACGGCGACAATGGACTATAGTTTTCTTGCTCCTCAATTCCCCCCCTTCAATGTATCCAAGGGGTTCCTTATATAGTTCTTCAATGGGGTAATGGAAGGTCAAATCCGAGTGATCTCTAGGCATATGGAAGGTGAAGGGACAAGTGACTCGGATCCACACCAAGGAAAACTCCAAAATATTTGGACTTATGCACACATCCTAATGTACGCGGGTTTAAGGGTAATATTCGCGTATATACGCGAGAAAGGGATTAAAATTCGTGTATAACAAATAATAGGTGTTTTTAGGAATGATCTTGGAAACATCAAAGGTAAAAAAATGTTCCATGGGGTCCAAATAGTCTGCATAGGGACAAGGAAGGCCATAAAACCAAGTGTGGTGAAATCAGCTGTAACATATGCCCCCTAATGTGTGAGGTAAGAGGGGTAACATGATGGCCAAAATACATTATAAATCCATCCCAGAAGTGGAGTGATGAAGAGACAAGTGGAAGAACCAGCCATCCATCAGTATAGTGCAATAATCAATCTCTGCATATGACTGCAAACACATATAGCAGACTCGGATACATAAGAGTACAATGGCCATGAATAGGCATGATATACAAAATGTGACATGTGTGGTCATCGCCACGTACAATATATAATAGATCAAAATATCCATGATGAATATATACAAAGGATCAAGATCTCTATGAAATCTGAAGATATACAATGGATCAAGATCTCCATAATGGCTGAAAATATCTGACATACACTGGAATCAAGTCACGAGAGCTGAAATCTCATGAACACTGGCATGATCAAGGAGGTAGCATATGTGGAATGCTACCAATCTGGAAAGTCTTCTACACAAACCGCTACGAGTACATGTCCTACTATGTGAATAGAGGTGTCGAGGTCGAACATAGTAGTCCATCGTATGATTACCGGTCATTGATGTATACTGTTAAGGGACGCGAGATCACCCACCGATAATGAAAATGGGAATCAAGGTACTAGAGTGCAATCTAACAAGTGTGAATAAATGTGTTGAGGTCGAACACTTGGAAGAATCCATCGATCAGGGAACATTGATGTATTCCCAAAACTATCGATGGCGAGAGAACCTACCACTAATGATTGTAAGTCTCAAGGCACTCAAATGACTCTAGAATCCTATCCCAGAATAAATGATCTAGAGTCGATGGGATGGAATCCACTAGAAGGAGGGAATTAAGGCATCCCCCATCAACCAACATGAGGTATTGAGCAACGATGTATAATGTGGAAGGAATCGAACAAGATGTACATGAAGCAGTAATAGTACCGGGAATGGCCGACATGCAAATTCAAGACAACTGAGGAATGGTCGACTCAGGTTTCAACTTCTTTCGAACAAGAGCATAAAGGCGAATGGTGACTGAATGTAGGCATCATAGACTCGATATACAAAACTGGGACATCTCTGCGACATAGGAGGCATCAACAGAGGCTCCATAGGGACTGGAAGCTTAACCAGTCGATGGAGATAAACTCAGAAAAGTGGGTATAGCTCCTAAATCCAAACTACTAACCCAACCAACGGGGGATATACAATGCTCTGTTTGAAGGCGACACGACTCGACTGCTGCCAAAGATAACATCTTTTCCTGTCTAGATTTTTGGTTTTTTGGTTTTTTTTTGGACTTTTTCAGATATTTTGAAAATCTTGAAAAAGAATAAAAGTGCGTTATAGTTACAAATCTAGAATGAGACGAGTGTCAAGAGGCAAACAAACTAGTTCCAAGAAGTGGAACATACCTATGCTCAATGCAGAGAAACATGTGCAGGATAACGACACTCGGGGGAAAGTCCCCTCCTGGTGAAAAATGGGGAATCAAGCTACAAAAGATATATAAAAAGGCTCTGCTTGGCTAGACATGAGACAAGCTCAGGCTATATGGCTGATAATCAAAGTCAAGGAATCTGACGTAAGGCTCAATAAGGCAAGCAAAACTCATGATGATGCAATTACAACTTGACATATACAAGGGAGTCCCGAGGAAACGGCCAGCATAAATTTCAAGAGGAGTATGAAGCTCTTGCTCAAATTCATGGTGGTACTATACAAAGGACTCCCACACCCTAAAGGAGAAATGTCGGCATGGGCACCAAATCCAAAATAGGATCTAACTAGGGCACCCATATATGGTAAAGCTCTACCATTCACAACATTTCACTTCTAAAAGCAGCAAGAAGGTTCTGTGACAAGATGGAATGGGTTCGTACCTAAGGTTAAAATGAAATGATCATAAGGTTATTCAAAATGAAAACAGATGTGAAACCTAAACCTATATGTCAGTTTAGACATAATACCTGTGATAAGCACGAATAGGTCAAAGCCACGGTCAAAACCGCACTCAAAATAGATTCCTACAGCATCAAATTAGTTCAAATGGTCCAAAACGGTCAAAAACTATAGAAAGTGGGTAAAAATCTCAAAACTTTTCTATAAATAGTGAAAAATTTAAAAATTTTCAAACCATTTGAAATTTTTACCCAACATAGTGCATTTGAGCTCAGAACTTCAGAAGCGAATTCCGAGAGCATCGTCCAGCGGAATCCCTCCCCATTTGATCCAGGTAGATTCTCATGCTCATCTCTTTCATTTTCATGGAAGTTTTTTGACATTTCATGGTCTATTTTATTTTTTGAGCCATCCAAACTTGTGCATTTTGGCCCACATGGAAATCGAGCATTTTCCGCGTATAGGGCTCGCCATACGCAGAAAATGCACCAAAAATCACGTACATATGCGGTTGTTTTGAGAACAATCACGTACATGGCCATAAATAAGGTTTTAAAAGGGCAAAGACTGATAAAAAAACTTGGTTTTTGTGCAGGATGGTGCTAGAAGAGTCACCCTCCTCGGTGCTGGAAGAGTCACCATCGTCTTCGTCACCTACAAGGGGTTGTTTCACTGGGAGAGGGGTCATATTTCTGGTAGTGGCTAGCAGAGGGATACATTTGCTAACGGAAAGAGATTTTATACGGCCCAACGATGGAGGGGGATGGGGCTCGCAGTCCATAGGGAACGCGAGGCAGAGGGTGGAAGGGGGAGGTGCAGAGGTTGAGGTGAGTGGGGTAGTGGAAGCGGCTGGAGCAGGCAGGGAGGGGTGGGGGTGTCGGAGGGGCAAAAGGAGCTGATGGTATAGGTAAAGCAGGAGGAGCAGGAGCCAAGGGTTGGGAATTGAAGCGGAGGATGAGCCTGATGAGCAGGTTCTTTATGACCCATTAATTCCATCTGTGCTCCATCGTGTGTCCTGCGGCATTTGCGGCACCGGATAGCTCGTCTTCCTAGTCGTTCACCATTTGGCAAACAGCGTCCAGAATATCATCATCAAAACCCTCTCCGCTCGCCAGCGGAGTGAGTTGAATTTGACGTTCAGCTTGGGCTCCTCTCCCAAAAAGGCCACGCCGAGGAATACCTCGCTTCCTCCGTGACATAACAGAGTGGCTAGGAGTAACGAAAAGAACAGAGCTTAGAGATAAAGCGTAGAGGATCAAGTGGTTCAATGAGAGCAGGAGCCAGAGCTGCATGAGAATGCAGAGCAAATAGCTCGAAGGACGGAGAGACCGGGGAATAAAACGAATGGCGCGACGGTCCAGAAACCAGGGTGGCGCATTGAAATACATCTACACCGAGTTAATGACGATGTCCCATTGGACATCTAGTGAACATCCACATCCAGATCCGATGTAAATGCGTGCAACCATAAGGTGGGTGAGGTGGTGGTGACGTCAGGATGATAACGGGCTAGGCCCATCATCATTCCCATTTTCCTTGTTGGCATTAATGTCACCCATATCTTAGTTGAAGTCCTTTGCTTCTATGATATCGCATTCCTTCCTGAACTGAGCATTCGGGATTTGAGCCAAGGTGCTCTGGTGCAAAAAAGAAGAAGAGAGCACCCCCCAGTTAGCAATTCTGTCCTCCAGCGAGTTTGCTTCTCTTCTCACATCCTGGAAATTGATAGCAAAAGGTTGTGAGAGAAGTAGTGCTAGTTGTTGAAGATCAAAGTCCATTCGCCAACTTGATGATACCCTGGCACTGCAGGAGCCATTCTGGAGCTTAATAGCCAGGTTAAGAATTATCCCAGAATCTCCCTCCACAATGAGAGGAAATAGAGCATGTTTTGAAGTCATTCTGATACCTTGAAGGAGGTCATTCAGCTTGCCTACAATGTTACTCTCAAACCCAGGTTTTCCATAGTAGACATGAGTGATCTGACATGCGTCAGTTCTGAAGGCACCTCTGAAACCTGCAAGACCAGGATTACCTTTAGAAGCACCATCAAAATTGAGCTTGTAGAAACCGTTGGGGGCATCAATCCAAGAGGTAGGGGATGAGGGGTGGGGAGGGCGAGAAGTGGTCTTGGTGAATGAAGGAGGGATGAGAGTGAGCCAATGGTTAAGAATGCCTTTTCCCAGAGGATGGAATTGGAGATCTTTTCCTGCCAACTGGTAAGCAGAGTGGTCTCCTTGATACGTTGTTGACACTAGAGCCAAACAGTTTTCACAAAGTTGGCCTTACCCTCAAAAATACTAAGATTTCGCTCCTTCTAGAGACCCCAAATGAGGAAACCCGAGATGAGTTGCTAGATTCTATTGAGGATAGGATTTTGAAAGGGGTGGTTATGCCAATTTTTAATGGTGGTCGTGATGTTGTTAGGACTACGATTAGTTCTTTTGCAGGTGTAGGCTATGTTGGTCCAAAGTTGAGTAGCAAGGGGACACTAATTGAGGATATTCTCCATGGTTTCTTCATGTTCTTTGCAAAGGGGTCATTGTGAGGGCCCGATAAAGCCCCTTTTGAGCAAATTTTCCCAAGTGAGGATGCATTTGTGTAAGACAAGCCAAAGAAAAATGGTGACTTTGGGCCAAGTTTTTAGACCCCGGATTTTGGTCTAATGGGTGTTAGATGGCTCACTAGGATTGGTAAGGATTTGATGAGCTTCTTTGGTGGTGAACATGCCTTTTGGTCTGTCACCCCAGTGAAGAATGTTGTTACCATTTCTACATCTAATACATCATTGTTGCAGTTCCTCCCATAGATATTCAAAGTAGATTTGTTGTTGCTGCGAATGCCACTTGTCCCATGTGATCCATTCCCTAAAATCCTCCTATCTATTTTGAAACCAGAAAAAGTGGATTTTTTCATTTGAAGGGATCGAAAGTATGTCCTGTGTGACCTAAAGGTTGAAAGTGGTCGCAAGAGGAGGTAGTTGGTTCCAGGAATCTGTCTAGAAGTTGACAAGAGAGCCGTTGTGAACTTCCCAGAAGCTGTGTTGCTGAATTATAGGTCTTTGTGAGTTGGTTGCATTCCATATGAGAGAACCTTTTATATTCTCTGAAAACCTGACAAGATGTTGTGTTGGCCAGTCTGTCGCGTATTTTTTATTCCATAGTTGGGCCCATTTACTTTGATTATTAGAGATCCAATTCCACCAGATTTTTGCACTAAGGATTTCATTGCTTTGTGAAGGGTCCCTTAACCAAAGACCACCATCTGCCTTTGGGCAGCAAACAGTGTCCCATTTGACGAGGGGCCAATGGTGAGAGTTCTTGTTCCCATTCCATAAGAAAGTGCATTGAAGCATTCTGATGGCTTTAAAAAACCATTTCAGATCAGCTAAAACCGAGAAAAGATAAAGAGACATAGCCTATAATACAAATTTGATGAGAGTCATACGACCGACCAGATTGAGAGGATGCAAAGTCCATTGAGACAGGCGAAGTTCCAGCTTGGTGAGAAGTTCCCTCCAGGAAGAGTGTTTGAGAGCATATTCAATGAGGGGGCCGCCAAGATATTTTGAGGGAAGAGTAGTAGCTTTGAAGCTCATAATGCGGGCAATGTTTCTCTAGGTTGGGAGAGGGGTGTTGAAGAAAACAAATTTTGATTTTTCCTAGTTAATGGTCATGCCTGAGGCTTTGGAGAAAGTGGAGAGAATTCTTTTGAGAGTTCTAGCTTCCTTGACAAAGAGATGTTCCATGATAATATTTCCATCCACAAATTGTTGATGGGTGATGGGGGTGTGATCATGGATCCTAAGGCCCTTGAGGGTACCTTGGGTTTTAGCCTAAATGATCATGCGGCCAAGGAATTCAGACACAAGAATGAAGAGGAAGGGAGAAAGTGGATCTCCTTGTCTTATACCCCGTGAAGGATTGAAAGGCTTAGAGGGAACACCATTGAGGAGAATGGAGAAAAAGGCTGTTGAGAGTAGATGAATCACCCAGCAAATCCAGGAGGAGTCGAAACCAAAGGTTGACAAGACATTCTCAATGAGCACCCAGTTGAGTTTGTCAAACGCTTTAGAAAGATCCAATTTGAGGAGCATGTTAGGTTTTTTGTAGCACTTGAGAGAGTGAATAGTTTCATGAGCCAAGATGATCCCGTCCAGAATTTGTTGCCCTTTAACTTAGCCAGTTTGTTCTGCAGAAATGAGAGAAGGCAGAAGGGGTTTAAGGCCATTGGCTATGATCTTGGTAATGATTTTGTAGAGCACATTGTATAGGGTGATGGGAATATATTTGCTGGGAGTGGAAGCATTGTTTTCCTTGGGGATGAGAGTGAGAAAGGTGGCATTGAGGGTGGGCAGGATTCCTTAATAGGTGTGTGATTCCTCCACCATTTCCCAGACCTCGTGCTTTAACAAGTCGCAATAGGAGTGAAAGAAGTTAACAGTGAATCCATCTGGACCACGAGCTTTGTCTTCTTTCATTTTCCTGGTAGCCATCATCACTTCTTGAAGCGTAGTAGACCTCGTGAGCACAGAATTTCACTCCTCAGTGACCAAGGAGGGTATATGAGAGGTGACATCTTGGATAGTTGTGACCCTGTCCTGATCATTCTCAGTGAGAATATCCTTGTAGTAGGAGACCAGCTCGGATTCCATGTCTTTGTGACTCTCCAAAAGAATATTGTCATTATTCTTGAGGTTGGTGATACGGTTGTGCCTGCGGTGCTATATAGTGGATATGTGAAAGAAGGAGGTTTTGTGTTCCCCTTCCCTTAGCCATTTGATGTGCAACTTTTGTTCCTAGTATATATCATCTTTTTTAGTTTGTTCTGCTATATGTAGGAAAAGTTTCTTTTCCTAAGAGGTGGATTCCTTTGTGCGCCCAGAGGTGATGATCTGTTGTTGAAGGTGTTCCATGTCTTGTTCCAGAAGAGCTTTTCTGGTAAAAATGTTCAGAAAGGTGTGCTTGTTCCAGTGCTTAAGGTGATGCTTGAGAAGTTTCAATTTGGTTGGGAGTTTGTGCATGTGTGATTTGCTAGTGACCTATGTGTTTTTCCACCATTCTGTGATCATCTCATGAAAATATGGATGTGTGAGCTAGAATTTCTCAAATCCAAATGGATTTTTTTTGGCCTTTGCATCAATTTGCCAGTTTAAACATATTTTCCAATGATCAGAGGCTGCATCCGAGAGGATGGAAGCAATGATCTCATCATTCGGAAGCATGATGTGTTCCGAGATGAGAAAGTGATCCAACTTGGAAGAGATCTGAACAGCTCCGCCCCTTTGATTGTTCTAGGTATAGATGCCATTGTTGGTGTGGAGGTCGATCAGGGTGTCATTGTCAATAAATCCCTTGAAGAGTTTGTCTTCCTTGGTAAGTATACGCCGCCCTCCACGCTTGTCCTATAGGGAGGTGATAAGATTAAAGTCGCCACCAAGGACATCCATGGGATGAGCTTGGTCTAGGAAAAGCCATTGGAGGAAGTTGAGAAAAGAAGACTTTTGATCAGGGAGATGGGGTCCATAAACATTGGTTATTCGGCCATGAAGGTTGGTTCCAATGGGATGAAAAAGAGCAATGATGGAGTGGAGTGAGGCTAAGAAATGATTCGGATCCACTTCAGCAGGATTCCAAGAGATAGTGAGACCCCCTGAGGCCCCAGAGGAGTCAAGAGAGATGGATTGACTGACGTGCTAGAGTCTGGACATTAGAGAGTCCATATTGGAACTATTGGATTTGGTTTCTTGTAACATAAGGATGGAAGGTTTTTCTTGTTGGATCTTTTTCTTGATTATTATGTGCTTGTTGGAACTATTGATACCTCTTATAGCTAGAGATAGTTAACCTAGCCATGTCATGCATTTAGCGCAATGAATAGCAGTCCATCCTGGAAGCAAAAAGAAAAAGAGCTCTATAAAAAAAAAGTATAAACATGCTTATTAAGTATTTGGGAGCCTTGCTACCAAAAATCTAGTGACAATTGATGTTGTTCAATCCTAGTATGATTGATGAACCAAGTGTTTAATCACAGTACCTTGAAGGATATAAGCGTAAGCAACAATCTGGTCTCATATATGCATCATATGGAGAGATTAGATTCCATGGATTTACAGATTCATATTGGGAAGGAAGTGCCAAAGACAGAAAGAGCACTTCGGGATGTTGTTTTAGTTTGGGATCATGCATGATCTCATGGTTCAATAGAAAGTAGTCCATTATTGCACTTACCATGATATAATTTGAATACATTGTAGCATGTTCAACTAGTAGCGAAGCAATATGGATTCACAATATGTTGGAAGGATTATTTTATGCAGAGGTGGATGTGACTAGTATCCATTGCGATAATCAGAGTTGTATTAAGATGACATAAAATGTGGTGTTTCATGATAAGTCGAACCATATAGAAATTAGATATCATTACATCTACGATATGCTACATAAGGGAGCTATAAAGCTCAAGTATGTTACTGCAGAGGAACAAGTGGCATATATGTTGACTAAGCCTCTATCTCATGTAAAATTTGAATAATTTCAAGACAATCTTGGTGTATTTCGAAAGGACCTCCCTCTATACAATCTTCATTGGTTAACATTGGGGTTAAGAGGAAAGAATTTAGTAAGCTGAGAATACTGGCTTAATTCAACCAATCTGGTCCCTAGATTGATTATTCATTGGAGGGCCATTTTCCTTCCTCTCTTCTTGGTTTCCTTGATGTTTTTCTTGATTTATTTATGGGTGGTTGTGATAATCCCCAGCTTGTTGTTGGATTCGGCATTATGTAGGATGTCAGTGAGCATTTCTATCTGCTTTGAGGTGATGTCTTGAAAGGTATTATTCTTGCAGGCCTCTTCCAAGACTATAAGGTCCAGATCTCCTAGATCTATGTCACCCATTATCCGCTTCTTGAGTGGTTAGAAGAGAGGCCTGGGTTTGCACTGCCTTCATCTCCGGATGGGGCGGCATTTATAGGGTTGACCTTGGCCTTTTGGCTAGAATATTCAATGTCCTTACCCTTTTGTACTTCCTGGTGGGGACATTTTGAAGCAGGGTGAATTTTCCTGACCATTCGATGCAAAAAAAAACGTCGTTTAAGGCCTCAAAATGGCTCCGAAAGTTTAGGACCCGAAAACTGCCAAAAATAGTAAATTGTGCTACAATTAAGGAAACTGGAAAACTGAAAGAAACAGTGGTGGGGGTCGAAGAGGAATAGGTGGGTGGCCACCAATATCCTCCTAGATCATTCCTCCCCCCTTAGGAAGCAATGGTCCCCATTGCGTTGAGTTCCTCCATGAGATGAGGAAACTTCTGTTGAACTTGGTCCCCGGTGAGCCACTTTCCTTAGTGAAGGAGTTAGCCTGCTTTGACAATTCGATATAGCTGGATATTCTGCTAGCGGGTGTTCTTGATCTGTGTGTCCATAATCCAATTAGTTGTGTCTTGTTCGATGCAGTCGGGGTTTAACTCTATTGGTGTGAGTTGTTCTTTGACGTCTGATGTGTCTAGTAGAGGTGGAAAATAGGGCTGAAGGCGGTCCACATTGAACACTGGGTGCAGACCAAGGAATGGTGGAATACTGAGCTCAAAGGCATTGTCCCCAATAGCCTTGGTGATGGTGTATGGCCCATATCGAAGTGGGCAAAGCTTGCAGTGGGGTCCAGTGAGGCGCTCCTTATGTAAATGTAGCCACACTTTGTCGCCCACCTGGAAGTTGTGTTGCACCCGATGCTAATCATGTCGCTACTTGTACTTAACATTTGATCTATCTAATATGTCATGAACCTATTGGTGAATGTGCTGAATGTGCTCAATGAAGCTATTTTCCTTGGAAACTTCAAACTGGATATGAGCTGAATCAGCGTGAGTAGCTGCAAATGGCATGGCTACGTCAATGGGACATAGTGGCTGGAATCCCAAGCCCACCTGAAAGGGGCTGTCGTTGGTTGAGTTGTGGAGGGCCTGGTTATAGCTGTGTTGTACATAGGGGAGGCTCTCATCCCATGTGCGTGGATGATTTGAGTTGTACATGCACAAAAAGTGTACGATCATCCTATTGACGAGCTCTGTCTGGCCATCAATCTGGGGATGGAAAGCTATGGACTTTGTGAGCTTGGTGTCTAGCATTGACCATAAGCTAGACCATAATGTACTAAGGAACCTGCTGTCCCGCTTTGAGTTTATAGACTGTGGGATACCAAAGTGTACCCACACTCGTTCAAAGAAGAGTTTAGCAGTGGCTTCTACTATGATATTCTTCTTCTAGGCTGCCATTATGGCCATCTTTGAGAATCTGTCAATGACCACAAACACACAATCGTTGTCGTGCTTAGTAGAAGGAAGGCCTGACATGTAATCCATGGAGATGGATTCCTAAGGTCGACTAGGGGTAGGCAACGGAGTATAGAGGCCTTGCTTCTTGATGGATGGTTTGGCAATGGCGCAGGTAGTGCAGGATAGGATGTACTTCCTGACGTCCTGTCGAAGGTTCGGCCAATAGAAATACTTCTACAGTACTTCCACTATTTTCTCAACCCCGAAATTCCCAGTGACCCAACTATAATGCGCTTCCCAAATCATCTTGGCACCCTCGCTTGAAGGAACACAAAGGTGTCCCATGTGACACAGTAGTACATCCTGCAGGTGAAAATTTGGAACTTGGTTTCCCTCTAAGAGCGTATGGTATGTGTGGCTGAATTTTGGATCGCTCTTGTAGAGAAGCGGCCAATCAGAAGTCTCATGGCCATAAGAGTTGAGCACGGTCGTTATCGCCACGATTGGTGGTCGGCTGAGGCAGTCTAAAACATTATTGGTGCTTCCCTTCTTGTACTTGATGTTCAAATGAAATTGTTGTAGATATGTGGACCACTTCTGATGGTGATCGTTCTGTAACTTCCCTTGTGTCTGCATGAACTGCAGGGGTCAATGGTCTGTGTGGATGATCGTTTCCTTCCCCAAAATGTAATGCTTCCATTGTCGGCAAGCCTATACAATGGAATACATCTCTTTGTCATAAGTGGGATATATGCAAACTGTGTCTAACAATGTCTCACTGTTATATGCCACTGGATGCCCTTGTTGAGTAAGGACTGCCCCAGTAGCATAGTCAAAGGCATCTGTCTCGATCTCAAATGGTTGTTGCACGTCTGGTAATGTGAGCACTGGGGCACAACAAAGGCGATGTTTCAATTCTGTAAATTCCTTCTGCTGAGTTTCTGACCAAAAGAATTTTGCTTTCGCTCCTCCCTTGGTGGCTTGACTCAAGGGCCAAGTGATATGAGAGAATCCCAACACGAACCTACGTTAGAAATTAGCAAGGCCCAAAAAGCTGCGAAGCTCTATTAGAGTAGTTGGGTCTGGCCAATCCAGAATGACTTGGATCTTGGTTGGATCCACATGTACCCCAAAGTCATCAATAATGTATCCCAGATACTGAACCTGGGTCATGCCAAAAGTGCACTTGTCCAAATTGGCACACAACTTGTGCTGCCACAATGTTTGGAGGACCTGTCGGATGTGGTGGAGGTGCTCTTCCCAAATCTGGTTGAAGATCAGGATGTCATCCAAGTACACTACTACAAATGAGTTGGTGAATGGCCACAATATGTCCTCCATCAGTCTCATGAAGGTTGCAGGAGCATTCGTCAGCCCAAAAGGCATGACCAACCATTCGAAAAGGCCCTCCTTGGCTTTGAAGGCAGTCTTCCACACATCGGTCGGCTCGATCAGTACCTGGTGATACTCAGGCTTTAAGTCGATCTTGCTAAAATATTTTTCCCCTTTAATCTGGTCCAGGAGGTCATCAATCCGTGGGATCGGGTACCTATTCCGAACAGTGATCTTATTCAGCACCTGATAGTCAATACAGAGTCTCCAAGTCCCATCCTTTTTCTGTACCAACACGATCGAGCTCCCATAGGGCGATGAACTTGGCTGGATGTGACCCTTCTGCAGCAGCTCCTGAATTTGCCTCTTAATTTCATCATTCTCCAAAACAAAGCGGTAATAGATCGGTCCATTGGGTAGCGGTGCACCTGGGGTTAGATCGATGGGGTGCTTGACCTGACAGTGGAGAGGCACCTCGGTGGGTGAGGTGAATATGTCCCGGTACTCCTCCACGACCTTGTCCATTTGTTGTTGTCGTGCGGAAGGGCCATGTCTGGAGGTTGTGGCCATGATCTTCTTCTTTCCATGAGGGCAGATCATCAACAAAAAAAACTTCCTGGTTTTGGAAATGAGCTTTTTGCATTGTTTTGTAGTAACCAAAGAGATAGCGGTAGGGGGTGGTACCTCTGGTATCCTGTACAAATTATTTCCCAATGTAATAATAACAGCGCGAGGCCGGGACTCATACATAGCATGTCACTTCCATAAGTATGATTGACCTAATAATACATCACAAACATCAAGAGGAGCAATATCACATAATACCTCATCGGTGAAGGGCTTGATGCTGTAGGGAAGGCAGCACTGCTGGCTGATGCGAAGATCTCGTCCTTGGTGAAGCCACCCGATGGTGTATAGCTGTGGGTGTGTTGTGGTTAGTAAACCTAACCACTTCACGACCTCTGCTGAAATCAGGTTCTTTTGGCTCCCACTGTCGACGATGAACTGTAGCAAGGAACCCTTTACCCACATCTGGGAGTGGAAAAGATGCTCCTCCTCCTCTGAATCTTCTGGTTCTTCCTTTTAGATCTTCGTTGTGGAAATGGTGGCGGTGGGCTCTGTATCGATAATCTTCTTCCCTTTGTCATTCCCCTTCTCGGGTTCAAATTTAGTGTCAGAGTATGCATCTGATTCAGAAGCCTTTATCTCAGCCACCAGTGACTGCTTAGCCCGATAGTCACTTGTGTTGTGAGTGGGGATCTTATGGAACTCGCACCACTTTCCTGCTTCCTTCTTTGGCTTTGCAGTGTTTCTCTTTACTTGTGGCTTTGGCAAGTTTTCTTGAGTCTCCATGCCTTGGTTGTGTCCTTGGTTCTGCGGTTTGGGGGCACCTTTCCCTTGCTTCTGATTCGCAGATCCAAAGTCTCGTTTTTTATGTTTGAATTTTTTCTCAATTTTGGCAACATACCGATATGTCGTACCAAGCAAGGAGATGTCGAGGAACTCTATTTCCTCCTGAATGTATCTATGTAGACAACTGCGGTACTTCAGCACCAAATTTTTCTCTTAATCTTTGATACCCAACTTAGTGCACAAGGTATGGAACAGATTCGTCAGCTCATGCACATCTTGATCTCTTTGCTGCACAGCATAGTCCATTGGATGTACTTGTCCTCATAGCTCCCCACCGGATAATATTGTCCCTTTATGGCATCTCAGAAAGAATTCCAAGTGGGTACGACTGAGAACAGAGAGGGTTCCTCCTCATCCTTTCTCTCACAGTAGGTTTCCCACCAGTCCTTGACATGGGGGGAGGCTTTGAGTAGAGAAAAAGTAATATTTTCCCGGTCAGAAAAGTCATGAATCAAGAAACATCCTTCTAATAGATTCAACCATTTATCTACGACATCTGCATCTATTCGACCATCAAATATGGGAATGTTGAAGTTTACTTGTACCTTAAAAGGGGTTGCACCTCCAAAGTGGTTGCTAGATGCAGATGCGCCGCCAGTGGGAAGTCGTTGAAGGATTTGGGCGAAGTTATCCATCATCGCGTTCCTTTATTTTTCAAGGGCCTCCTCAAGCAACATTTTGATAGGATCTTCTGCTCCCTCGTCTTTCTTTTCGTCCCCCATGGGTGGCCATCGAGATTTGCGAGCCTGATCTTGTAAAGGTTCAACCAGATCAATCCCTAACTCTTTATACCCCGCCCTCGTTGGGGACATGCAAAGAAGGATCGAGAAAGAGCAGATTGCTCTGATACCACTGATCCGGATTTATGCGGGAACACAACAGAATACACAAATAACCATAGAAACAAATATGCAGCAGAAATAACACTTCATTTCATTAATCAATAACTGAAACTTGTTTACATACAGAATGGAAATAAACTAGCTAGAGTGCTGGTAGCTTATCTCTGAGAAGAGATGTGGCAGCTACATGCCTCTGAACTCTATGTTACAATGAGGCTCGAAGGCCAATATATTATTGAGAAACAATGGAAACCCTACACATCCAAAAAATTAACCCTAGGAGGTGAAACGCCTTAATGTGGGCCCCGTTGGGTAACCTGGTACATCAATTTCCCGGGGTCGTAACTTTAGCATACTACCTCCGTTTGACGTGCATGATACATCATTAGAAAGATCTGTTTAAGGACTACATCCATAAATAGAAAATATCAAGTTCGAAACAAACTCATATTTTCTTGACCATTCGATGCCAAAAAAAATGTCGTTTAGGGCCTCAAAACAGCTCCGAAAGTTTAGGACCCGAAAACTGCCAAAAATAGTAAATTGTGCTACAATTAAGGAAACTAGAAAACTGAAAGAAACGGTGGTGGGGGTCCAAGAGGAATAGGTGGGTGGCCACCAATATCCTCCTAGATCAACACAAATGTGAGCATATGAGGTGTACCTTTGTTCTTTGGTTTTATCTACCACTTTGACAAAATCTCCTAGCGCATTTCCAATGTCTCTGAGTGTTTCCTCATCCCAATAGTCCTGAGGGAGCGAGTAGACACGGACCTAGACCGGGGCCCAAGAGAATTTTTCCATATCCGGGTTGAAGCGCTCCACCCAATTTTTGAGAAAAAGACCCGCAGAGTTAAAAAAATATGCCCCTTCTTCTAGGACCCAGTCTATGTCCTCTAGCAAAGTAAAAATGATTGTAAAGAAACCTTTCGATCCTAGTTGCAGGTAGAAGTGGGCTTTGGGTATCCATTTGGCTATAATCCAGTGGAGCAAGGCTTTTTCAGTAGGCCAGATTCCAATGAATTTTCCAATGAGGGCATATGTCCTCATGTATTCGATACGTGCATTAATCCTGGAGGGATCCAGGTTTATTTTGGGTTTCTCTGGTGACATTCCAATGCAAGTGTGGGTGCGAGGTTTGGCGTTGGCTCGAGGCGAGTTCTGTTGCTCCCCATCATACCTGACAACTGTTGATGTATATGTAACTTCGGAATGTCTTTCACTTGTATTTATTATATATTGTAACCCGATGTTTATTCCAGGATGTACTTGAATCATGTCATGCCCCGATGTTCCTATCGAGAAGATCTATAATGTAAACAAATCAGGCAAGTCATTGTGGGTAACCCTCCTATTGGTTAAGGGTTAAAGTCCCCGCAGTTTCGGGGCACTAGGGTTATTAAACTCTCCTAGTGAGGTCGACCCTAGTAGGGTTTAGTCAAGTCAGGAATTAGTATAAATATAGAGTTGGCCTCTCTATTTATCACACATCTCACACACACTCAAGTGTAGCACATAGTTGAGGAAGGAGAAGACATTGGGGCTAGATAGAAAGAAGGTTACTGTTGTCAGGAGATCACTCACTGTTTTGGGTTCTACTTTTGGTGCTGATTCTATCTCTGAGGAAGTTGCGAGGTTTTCACCATTTATGGTTTCCCCAAGGATAAACACTGTGTTCAATGTCTCTTGTGTTTGATTGTTGTGCTTGTTATTCTCTCAGTTAAAGATCCTAATGTATTGCTAGCTTAATGATAAAAAACTAACATGGTATCAGAGCTAACCTGAGAAGAAGACACTGTGCAGCTGCGGGAACTAGGGATTCCTACTTAGTGGATCTTCCTCCACATATTTTTAGCAAAATAAGGTTGGATTAACTCTCCTCCTTAGTGCGCATCTTTCTGTCGAATCATAATCCAATTCTGAGGTTTTTTAGTTTTGGACCCGACCCTGCTGCAGGAAATTAGGGCTTTTCACAGAAGAGGAATTTTTCAGTGAGCCCAGGCCTGGATTGATCACCTCCCCAAAATCAAAGTTAGGGATCAAATTCAAAGCATTTGGTTGGACAAAACTCCAGAAAAGAAAAACCCCAATTTGCTACTGAACCAGCACTGCAAGATTTCAGCTCCAAATCCAGATCCAACATCTTGACCTGGTAAGATCTAAATATTTTGTATTTCCATTTGAGGTTCTCAGTTAAGATGTCTCATCATACCAAGCTTGATGAAAAGCTTAAGGGAGCTGATAACTTCCGAGCCTGGAAGTATAGGATCTCCTTGGTCCTGGAAGAAAATGAGTTGGACTCCTATATCAATGAGGAGGTTCTGGTTCCAGAGGGAGATGAGGCTAAGGCCTTACATAAGAAGAAGTTGGTTATGGCAAAGAGAATCATTGTTGATTCTATCAAGGATCACCTCATACCACATGTGTCCTTCCTCAAGACACCTAAAGCTATGTTTGATGCCCTAACCAAATTGTTTGAAGGGAAGAACATAAACAGGAAGACGACTCTGAGAAACCAATTGAAGAATGTAAAGATCCAGAATGCTGAGACTATTCAATCTTACTTTACAAGAGTATCTCAGATCAAGGAATAGCTAGAAGAAGTAGATGAAGAAGTGGAAAAATCAGAGATTGTGATGACCACCTTGAATGGTCTCCCTAGATCATGGGACTCTTTCATTCAAGGGATCTGTGCCAGAAAGAAGTTAGTCAAGTTCAACAGACTATGGGAATAAGGCTCTCAAGAAGAAGTTTGGATAGTAGCTCGAGAAGAGAAGATGGGAAATGAAGATCAAGCTCTCACAGTTCACTCCAAGAAAACCAGAAGGAACCATCATCACTCCAAAGGTAAGATCTCACACCCTAAAAGAGATCTGCTACCATTAGATGTTACACATGTGATGAGAAAGGTCACATATCCAGATTCTGCCCTATTAAAGGGAACTTAAAGAAGAAGAAGGAAAACAAGAGAAAACATCATGCTCATGCTGCAGAAGATGATGAACCTTCCACAAAGAGAGTCAGACAAGAAAGTGATTCTTCAAGTGATGAAGAATATATGCTGGTCTCTGCTCTTATGAGAACTGTTTCACATGGAAGCAATGATTGGCTGATAGACACTGCTGCTTCCAAGCACATGACGGGATTCAAAGAATCATTTGTGAAGCTATCTGAACATGAGTCACCTCACAAGGTGAAAATTGGGGATGACTACCAATATCCAATAAAAGGTAGTGGTGAATCCTCCTATATACTAGACTCTGGAAAGTCTATGAATATGAAGAATGTATTATTTGTTCCAGGACTAAAGAATAACCTCCTCTCCATATCTGCATTGGACGCAAAAGAAACGAGGGTTGCTTTCGTAGATGGCCAAGTTCTTATGTGGCCAAAGGGAAAGACTTTTGACGATGAAATAGTGATTGGGGAACAAGAAGGAGGTCTATACAAGTTGAAGGGCCAACCAAAACAAGCTTTGGTTCATGACTCAGTAGAACCAAATGAACTTTGGCATAGAAGGCTTGCACATGTGCATCACAGAGCACTACCACTTACAAGCAAAGTTGTTGAAGGTCTTCCAGAAATTCAAGCAAAACATGATGGGGTATGCAAAGGATGTGCGAAAGGAAAGAATACAAAGAAGACATTTCCAAGTAGCGAGAGCAAGGAAAAAGGAATCTTGGAAATCATCTACTCCGATGTATGCAGACCAATTTCATCAAGTTCTCTAAGCGGGTATGCATACTATGTTTCTTTTATTGATGACTTTTCTAGGAAGACATGGATTTACTTCATGAAGAACAAAGACGAAGTATTCAGCAAGTTCAAGGAATTCAAAGCCTTGATCAAGAACCACACTGAAAAGAATATCAAGACTTTTCGATCAGATAATGGCAGAGAATTCACTTCGAATGAGTTCAAAGAACTATGTAAAGACTCAGGGATTAAGAGGGAGTTGTCCACTCCTTATAATCCATAATAGAATGGGATTGCAGAAAGGAAGAATATAACTATCATGGAAGCCGCAAGAGATATGCTTCATGATCAAGATCTTCCTATGCATCTTTGGGCAGAAGCAGCCAGAACAACGGTGTATGTACAGAACCATACTCCACATAGAGTACTCAAGAACAAGACTCCTGAAGAAGTCTTCTCTAGCAAGAAACCAGAAGTCAGCCATCTCAGAATATTTGGTTGTCCAGTGTACATACACATTCCAAAAGAGAAGAGGACAAAATTAGATCCTTCAAAAAAGAAGGGTATATTTGTGGGATACTCTGAAAGCTTGAAGGCTTATAGAATATACTTCCCAGGGTTCAAGAAGATTGACATCAGCAGGGATGTAACATTTGACGAAGATTCAGCCTACATCAAATCCAGAAAGAAACCTACTAAAAAACCTGAAGAAGCAGAAGCTCCTGATACAATCATGAACGAAGAAACTCAAGAAGAAGATCGAGAATTTGAAGAACCACAAAGACCTGTAGATCCACCACAGGAGAAGAATCCTCAAAAGAGGAAACATGCTTGGGTACGAGAGATTATCCAAGGTGCATAAAGATATGGGGTTCCAGAAGAGAATCTCAGAGAAAGAAAGAGGACCAGATCTTGTTCCATTTATGTAGCATTACTATGTGATTTCATTGATAAAGAACCTTCCAATTATGAAGAAGCGACAGAACGAAAAGAATGGAAGGATGCTATGATCGAAGAGTATCAATCAATCATGAAGAATGATGTTTGGGATGTTGTCCCAAGACCAAAAGGGAAGTCAATTGTAACTTCCAAATGGATCTACAAGATTAAGCATGCTGCAGATGGTAGCATAGAGAAATATAAAGCAAGATTTGTTGCTTGTGGTTTCTCCCAGAAAAAAGGAATAGACTATGAAGAAACCTTTGCACCTGTAGCTAGATACACTTCCATCAGATCGGTACTTGCTCTGCCTACAGTGATGAAATGGAAGATACACCAAATGGATGTCAAGACTGCTTTCTTGAATGGTGTAACAGAAGAGGAAGTGTATGTGGAGCAGCCACTTGGTTTTGAGATACATGACAGGGAGTCTCATGTGTGTAGATTAAAGAAAGCCCTGTACGGCTTGAAACAGGCACCTAGGACATGGTACGACAGAATTGACAGCTTTCTATCCATTTTGGGCTTTACCAAGAGTAAAGCAGATTCCAACCTTTACTACAAGGTTGAAGATGGCAACCCAGTGATGCTCCTACTATATGTAGATGATTTTTTTGTGACAGGTATGGATGGGTTGATTGCTGATACAAAAAGAAAGCTTGCTGCCGAGTTCAAAATGAAGGACGTGGGTATGATGCATTATTTTCTAGGTATGGAGGTGTGGCAAAATACAGATGGAATCTTCCTTGGACAAGGGAAGTATGCAGTCGAGATCCTAAAGAGAAAATTGGGATGATGGACTACAAGGCATTAACCACACCTATGGCATCGAATCTAAATCTATTGAGTGATGCTTCATCAGAGTCAATTGATGCCACGATGTATCGTTAGATGATTGGGTCCTTAATGTACCTGACGAACACAAGACCAGATATTTGCTTTGTTGTGAACACCTTGAGCCAATACTTGACAGATTCGAGACATGTTCACTTGACTGTTGCAAAGCACATTCTAAGGTACCTAAAGGGTACGGTTGATTATGGGATCAAGTATAAGACTGATCAAAGGATTAACCTGGAGGGTTATGTTGATTCACATTGGGCAGGCAATGCCATCGATAGGAAGAGTACTTCAGGGTGTTGCTTTAGTATGGGATCAGGTGTGATCTCTTGGTTTAGCAGGAACCAATCCTATGTGGCATTGAGTACAGCTGAAGCAGAATATGTCGCATCCTATTCAGCTAGTTGTGAGGCAGTATGGCTGAGGAAGCTACTATCTGATTTATTTGATCTCTAGTTAGATGCTACTTGTATATACTGTGACAACCATAGTTGTGGAAAGTTGTCAGAGAATCCAGTATTCCATGACAAGTCGAAGCATATCAAGATCAAGTATCACGATATCAGGGATATGGTGCAGAGAGGAGCAGTGAAGCTCCAGTATGTTGCGACGGATGAACAGATAGCTGATGTGTTGACTAATCCATTGGCTAGGGTGAAGTTTGAGTACTTCAAGGAGAAGCTTGGTGTTCTCCAGATCGAAATTCCTCCCAAGAGGAAGTGATGTGTCCGTGCTGTGCCTTTCCGACATGGTGAGAGGATTGGTTCCTTCCATGGTTAGATGTAAGTGCTGTGCCTTTTTGACATGGTGAGAGGATTGGTTCCTTCCATGGTCGGATGTAAGAGATGTGACATGGTGAGAGGATTGGTTCCTTCCATTGTCAGATGTATGTGATGATGCCACATCCAGCATGAAAAAGGGTTGGCTCTGTGAAGACACATCTAGTATGAAAAAGGACTAGCTCTGTGTGGATTCCACATCCAGCATGAAAAAGGGCTGGCTCTGTGAAGACATGTCTAGTATGAAAAAGGACTAGCTTTGTGTAGATGCCACATCCAGCATGAAAAAGGGCTGGCTTTGTGAAGACACGTCTAGTATGAAAAAGGACTAGCTCTGTGTGGATTCCACATCCAACATGAAAAAGGGCTGGCTCTGTGAAGACACATCTAGCATGAAAAAGGACTAGCTCTGTGTGGATGCCACATCCAGCATGAAAAAGGGCTGGCTCTGTGAAGACACATCTAGCATGAAAAAGGACTAGCTCTGTGTGGATGCCACATCCAGCATGAAAAAGGGCTGGCTTTGTGAAGACACATCTAGCATGAAAAAGGACTAGCTCTGTGTGGATGCCACATCCAGCATGAAAAAGGGCTGGCTCTGTGAAGACACATCTAGCATGAAAAAGGACTAGCTCTGTGTGGATGCCACATCCAGTATGAAAAAGGACTGGCTCTGTGAAGACACATCTAGTATGAAAAAGGACTAGCTCTGTGTGGATGCCACATCCAGTATGAAAAAGGACTGGCTCTGTGAAGACACATCTAGTATGAAAAAGGACTAGCTCTATGTGTGTTCCACATCTAGTATGAAAAAGGACTAGCTCTGTGAAGACTCGTCTAGTATGAAAAAGGACTGGATCTGTGTGTGTTCCACATCTAGTATGAAAAAGGACATCCAGTATGAAAAAGGACTGGCTCTGTGTGTGTTCCACATCTAGTATGAAAAAGGACTAGCTCTGTGAAGACTCATCCAGTATGAAAAAGGACTGGCTCTCTGTGTGTTCCACATCTAGTATGAAAAAGGACTAGCTATGTGAAGACTCATCCAGTATGAAAAAGGACTGGCTCTCTGTGTGTTCCACATCTAGTATGAAAAAGGACTAGCTCTGTGATGATACATCCAGTATGAAAAAGGACTGGCTCTGTAGATGTACATCCAGCATGAAAAAGGGCTGGCTCTGTAGAGATTCCTATGACAAGAAGAATCAAGAGATAGCACCCGTGATGATGACCCAGTGATGATCCAGATCGAGTTATGATGATCTAGATCCAGTGATGATGATCCACATCCAATGATGATGATCCAGCAGTGATGATCCAAATCCAGTGATGATCCAGATCCAGTGATGATCTAGATCCAGTGATGATGTCCAGTGATGATCCAGATCCAGTGATGATGTCCAGTGGTGATCTAGATCGAGTGATGATCTAGGTCCGAAGATAAAGATGACTTGAAGATGAAGATGACTTGAAGATAAAGATGACTTGAAGATGACGAGGACTCAATGATGATCCAGAAGATACAAAGAAGAAGACTTGTGCTAAAAATTGTGTCGAAAGAATACCTTCCTAGTTAAGAGGGAGTGTTGATGTATATGTAACTTCGAAATGTATTTCACTTGTATTTCTTATATATTGCAACCCGATGTTTATTCTGGGATGTACTTGACTCATGTCATGCCCCGATGTTCCTATCGAGAAGATCTATAATGTAAACAAGTCATGTCAAGTCATTGTGGGTAACCCTCCTATTGGTTAAGGGTTAAAGTCCCCACAGTTCCGGGGCACTAGGGTTATTAGACTCTCCTAGTGAGGTCGGTCCTAGTAGGGTTTAGTCAAGTCAGGAATTAGTATAAATAGAGAGTTGGCTTCTCTATTTATCACACATCTCACACACACTCAAGTGTAGCGCATAGTTGAGGAAGGAGAAGACACTGGGGCTAGATAGAAAGAAGGTTACTGCTGTCGGGAGATCACTTACTGTTTTGGGTTCTACTTTTGGTGCTGATTCTATCTCTAAGGAAGTTGCGGGGTTTTCACCATTTATGGTTTCCCCAAGGATAAACACTGTGTTCATTATCTCTTGTGTTTGATTGTTGTGCTTGTTATTCTCTCACTTAAAGATCCTAATGTATTGCTAGCTTAATGATAAAAATCTAACAATAGCGTCAGATGGCAGGATCTCCTCGAAGAGCAGAATGTTCAGGATGGTGGATGTGTCGAGGGTCAGCATGGTGCAAGCTTCAGGATGCATGAGGGGGGAGCCTGGTGCCCCCCCCTATGGGTGGCCGCCATGACAAAGGACATGAAGGCAAGCGAAGGAGCAGTTAAGGGTGCGAGGAAGAGAGCTACCAAGAAGCCATGGAACAGCGCATAGAAACCCTCATCGGAGCATCAAGGAGACCCTAGGAAGCTATGTAGTTTCCATCATTATCTCCCCAATATTATGCTTTTTGGTATATGCATGTTTTTAGTATTATGAAGGAAAGATTAACGGTTTGTAATGGTTTAATGTCCATTGTTGTAAAACTATGTTTGCACATGTTTTATTATTACCATTGAAATCATTTATCATTATATTTAACAATGATATTTAAACAATTATATCATTCTTTAAATAAGTAATAATCTTATTTATAATTTAATATAAAATCATGTATATAAAAATAAAATTCATCTTTCAAATAAAAAATAAAAATAAATAAATAAATAAATAAATAAATAAAATAAAATTATAATAAAGAAAGCATATGAAAATGAAAGTATCTTTAGATTCAAGATTCATGTCATGCATGTGATAAAGGGACTCCTAAAAACCTTGGTATCATCCTTTTAAAGTAATATAAAGTTGATGGGAATAAAAGGACTTTGACTCTATTTGAAATTCATGAAACAAACTTATGCATGTGATAAAGGAAGTCCTAAGAACCTTGGTATCATCCTTTTGAAGTAAAATAAAGGTTGATGGGAATAAACGTGTACATGCAATAAAGGGACTTTGACTTTATTTGAAATTGATGAAACAAACTAATGCATTTGATAAAGGTATCATCCTCTTGAAGTAATATAGGTTAAATCCAATTGTCTAAGGTATAATAAAATTATCTTTAAACTCGATAAAATTTGTATGAACATCAAAATAGTTGGAATGTGATGGTATGATTTCATTTAAAGTTGATGAGTCCAAACTTGTACATGTGATAAAGGGACTTTCAAGAATTATGATATAATCTTCTTACATAATTTAGATTAGAGTTTGGATTTAATTAAATACAAATAAAATTTGGAGTAAAGAAGTTACTTAAGTGGTGAGTTTCTTTCAAATCTTTTTATATAGTTTTAAGCAAACTATTCTTTATACATATTCATAAAAAAAAATTATTATTTCTTTGCTCACTTAAAATGACAAAAACGTTTAATGATATGGTATGGAAAAGACATTCACATGGGTTATATATCTTCTTAAGGGTTTTTATTTTCAGTTGTCACTTATCACTCTGTGATATCATATTTCAAAGGCTCATCATTGATGCGTTGCAAGATTCAACCTCTTTAGTAATCTCTCCTATGACGGGTTCAACCATTGCATGGTACTTAGCACAATTCAACTAAAAATAATAAAACATCTATACAAGACCTCAATTAAAGAAGACAAAACAAAAACATGTATTAAACATGCATACACAATTGAGATTGCGATTTTTTATAATTTTGGGAAAGGGACTCCATACTTTATATTAAAAACAATAATGTTCAAAACACATCATGGCTATTACATTGTTGTCAATCTAATATTCATCTTCATGATGAAAATCCTAGCTCGCTTCTTTGTCTATTTTTTTGGGCTTATCCTACATTAACTCTATGAACCCTTTGCATTCCACTAGAACAAGGGTGTCCTCCTTACTCGAAGGGCAATGCCTCTACTCATCCTACCCCTTATTCAAAATATATTCTCATCCCACCCCTTATTCAAAATACATTCTTTGTTTTAAAGCTTGAGCTTATTCTTGAACCTTGAAACTATTAGGCCCATTAGTTGTTGGTTGCCTATTGTTTTGCTAGGAAACAAATCATGGTTACCGGTGAACAACTACCCATCCTAACATGTGCTACTATTTTACCTCTAACTCCTAAATGTTACTAATTTATTTCTTTAATTTTACTCATCCTTTACAAATTACTCCACCTCTAAGCCACAACACGTTAGTTACATGCATTTTGATGCGTACGTCATCACAACACACTTTCACTTCTACAAGAAGGATGGATTAGGAGTTTAAGAACTTGTTTTATGTAAAATTTGAATCTTGTGTCCATAACCATGGCCTCTGAAAATATGACTAACCTTCTTCTTACCATTAACATAGGCTTTTTTAAGCTTTTCAAACATTTAAAAGTTTATATTAATACATTTCAAGTTTTTTTTTTTCTCAAAAAACGTTCTTTCTTACTATTCAAAATAAATCAAATAAATAAACAAAAAAAGTATTATAAAAAAAAACATCTCCAAATCAAAAAATATATACAATATTACAGACAAAGAAGCCAACAAAATAAATAGGCAAAGCCTTACAAAAGTTCAACCTACATTTCAAGTTTATGTGTGAATAAAGTGTTTACCTAAAAATATTCATTTTAAAAACAATGCTTCATAAATGGCAGTACAAACCTTTTTCCATAGAAAAAAATCGTAAATATTATTTACATTCTTCAGATGGACCTTAAATGTCCATTCTCACAAAGTATTACAAAATTCTCAAATTCAAAGCATTACAATAGATCATAGTAGATCATAGAACACAATAATCCAGACCGAATTACATATGAAAAACAAAAAAAATTCAAAATCTTAAGTTCAAAATAAATAATGATATAAACTATCTTCATCAACCTCAAAATATGTTCAAATATTATCAAAAGTATCTCAAAATATGTTCATATAAATGGCCGTACAAACCTACATTACTCATCTAACATCATAAAATAAATTATAAATCCATATCACTATGTAATAATAATAATAATAATAATCTATTTTTAAGGTCACCGCTAAGTGAGACACCAAATTGGTGTATGAGACCCCCTTGTTTGTGGGACAAGGGACCCCCCTCTGCGCAGCGATTTAACTGCTAAAGTCTACAGAGGTGTACATACACTACCCCCTTTGGATTTGAACCCGTGACCTCGTAAGAGGAAACACATGCTCTTAACCATTAGGCCCACTCATGTAAGAAGTAATCAACATGCAATGCTTGAACTCTTGTTAATGAGACAAAAGTTTCCCACATGACCACACGACAAATCGGTCTCAAAGTCAAGGAAGGACGTACTCTAAGTAAGGATGAACAATTTGAAATATGATGCATTCCCGTGATCCAAAACCTTTGTGCATCATGTTAAAATATTTAGAATATGTTAAAATATTTAGAATAGTTAAAGGGCCACATTATTGGAATGTCATTGTCATATAAAGTGTCAAGTTTTCATATTCTAATTCAGTGGCTTAGGAAATAACAACTAAATTATGAGGTGGAATGTGATCGTACATACATTTTTTCTTCTATGTTTAGAATATAAAAGTCGAAGTACATTTCTTTAAAATATTAGTTTTATAGATTAGTCGTTATCATGTTTTTTTCTTTCAAAATGATCTTAAAACTAAGACATTAATTATAGTATGGTTCTTCGAAATCAAAATGACAAATTAAATATCGTTAATTACAGTAGAGTTCTTTTGTAAATAGAATGATAAATCAAAGATCATTTTTAATGTATTTAAACTAAGACATTAATCATGGTATGGTTCTTCGAAAATCAAAATGACAAAGTAAAGATCATTAATCACGGTTGAGTTTTTTGAAAATAGAATGACAAATCAAAGATCATTTTTAATATGAAACCACATTTCTTACATTGCTATAGGATAAGTGGCATTTACATTGAAAGCTAACATATTATAATTCCACGGAACTAATATCTCTATAGTCTTAATATATACTTTTTAACATCATTTCAGTTTTGTTTCATAAAACTGATCCACGAGAGACCACTAAACTTTATTAGAAAGGTGATGGATCATTTATGACTCACTTAAAAAAAAATGGAACTTTATCTCACCAAAGAAACTACTCTCACATGAAATTGCATGATTTGAGTCTTTCTTGTACAATACCATATCCATTTTTTTACAAAAGATTAATATTATGTATTTATATACAACATATTTACGTTGATAGATGTTTTTATTTGAGATTTGGGGTAGACTATAGCCTATGCTTTTTTATCTACAGACAAGGATGAGACAAGTGTACTGTCAAGATTAATTCTATGGCAGTCATTCAAAATTCGAAATAAACAATTGTAAAACTAGCACACCCACATAGTTTGTGGTTGGATCGCGTAGATATAGATCAAATGGTTGAGAGATAGTTATGGAATGAAAGACAGTTTGGAAATGTTTTTTATTCCTTGTATTCTTCTAATTAAAAGGGTTTAATTGTGAGTTATCCATGCCTAGCTACATGTTATCACCAACATTCTTCCTATTATCCATTTATCAACTATTAGTTATTTTTTATATTCTTTTTTCTTTTTATCTCACATTTTTCTAGTTATGTGCTATGAACTGTTGGTTATCCATGCATTACTACCAGTTATCCATTCATCAGCTAGCTACCATTTTTTTTATATTCACTTTCACGTCGATAGACGTTTTTATTTGAGATTTGGGGTGGACTACGGCTTATGCTTTTTCATCTACAGACGAGGATTAAACAAGTGTACCGTCGCGATTGATTCTATGGCAGTCGTTCAAAATTCGAAATAAACAATTATAAAAAATAATAAAAGGAATATAAAAAATAACTGGGAGCTAGCTGATGAATGGATAATTGGTTGCAATACATGAGAAACTCATAGCTGATGAATGGATAACCAACAATTCATGGCAGATAACTAGAAGAATGTGAGATAAAAAGAAAAAGAATATAAAAAATGATCGATAGTTGATAAATGGATAACATGAAGAATGTCGGTGATAACATGTAGTTAGGAAGGGATAACTCAGAGTTGAACTCGTTTAACTAAAAGAATATGAGGAATTAAAAAATATTTGCAAAATATCTTCCATTCCATAACTGTCTCTCAACCATTTGATCTCTATCGACGTGATCCAGCAACAAACTATGTGTAGACTAGTATTATTCATATTAATGATAATGAGGATGATAGCAAGAGAGTGGTGTTAGATTCATTAATGACACATCATTAAGTTAGTGGAAGCGTAATAATTGAGATTTACATTTGGAGTTGTTTAATTATGTAGGAAACTTACATACACTAATCAAATTTTTAATTATTTAAGTTAATTCATAATTTAAAAAAATCAAAAAATATTATTTCACTATCCATTATTATAAAAAAATTATATATATATATTCATTGTGAATTTACAAATATTAACCACAAAACAACCGTGGTTACATTATATACCTTATTATTGAAGTAAAGTAGTTATTATTGTGAATTATCATTTTATTTATATACCCTTTCAAAGCAAACCATACACCACCATACACCAAGATACTAATAGATTATTGAAGCAAAGTAGTTATTATTGTGAATTATCATTTTATTTACATACCCTTCGAGAGCAAACCATACACCAAGATACTGACGTGCTAGTGGCCATTTTTATGTAATAGAAAATAAGAAACTTGAGCATAAATCCGTATTAATAGGTAATAATGCGTATTAATAGGAATTAATGGTGGGTTTAATTTATATTAATTAAGAAATTGGAGCATAATTACATATTAATGGGCATGAATATATAGTAACCTTTTGAAAGAAGATATATTATATATAAATAATATTATTAAAAACAATAAAATAATAGTTTATAAAAAATATGTATCTTACTATGTATTCAAATTTTTAACTTTCGATCATTAACTACACTCAAATTATTTTCAAATATGTCATTTGTTAAATTGAGATAAAAATTAAATTATCACATCCTTAGCTTGAAAACATCATGCTTTTTAAAACTATAAAACAACCACACACCAACAAATAACTTTTGATGTCATATATGTAATTAGTTTTTTCAAATTTAAAAAAGAGTACAAAGTTGAATATTTACACTAAGTACTACGGGCAAATTCCTGAATAACAACCCTATGTCGTGTGAAACAAAGTGTTTATTTTCACTCGGGGCAAATTGTTGAACAACCCTAAATAGCGTGAAACAAAGTGGTTGATAATAAAATGGTTTTTAGAGTCAAATTATTAATAACGAACTTTGAATTGTGTGAAACACATTGTCTATTTAATTTTAGATTATTTTTTAGTGTACAAAAATATAACTTTAGCTTGTTAAAGATATCTTCCAAGCTAGCATGCCAATCAAAAATAACAACTCCATATCAAATAAAAAATTCATACTAAGCTGGTGCTATTCAATAATTAATATAGTAGTAAAAAAAATGAGGTTTTCTCACAAACCCTAATATCCGCGACCTGGTTGTTTCGGGTTCACCATGGTTCTCTTTTCCTTGGTGATGTTGTGATCTATTCGGGGTTGTGACGCTCTCCTTGGCAGTCTTACACTATCTTGTTTCTGTCAGGTTTTATCTGTTACCTTTGTTCTTTTCTGACTTCTTATCGTGGGGTTTATTGTTATGTGCTATCGTGGTGCTTGTTACTTTCTCTCGTGACTCCTGGATTCACGGGTCAACTAATGATTTTCTTTATCATTCATGTTTTTTCTGAAGTGATTAGTGGTTGTCTCAGATGATTGTTTCCTCACTAATCTTTTTTGGTGTTACAGCTGGTGGTTTTTTGGGATTATTGTTTTTCTTTGTCACCATTGGCTACTGTGGATAGGTGGGAGGTTTCCACAAACCCTAGTTTAACTGGGGCTTGGTGGTATCATTTCTTGGAACCTTCTCCGAGGGCTATGGTTGTGACTTATGTTTTGGTCCGGCTGTTACTGTGGAGGGCTGTCAACCTATCTGGCCCTTGTCAATTTTTCTTTTGTAATTTTCTTTAGCTAGTCCTGTGGGTGTCATGTTGTTCCTCTGTCGTGTTGGCTGAAACCTATCACGTGTTTTCTCTGTAGGGTTTAGTCTTTACTACTTTGGTCTCTTGGGTGGTTTTTTGTTGCAGCGTTTATCAGCTTTGTTGGGTTCTGGGTTGGTCCATCCGACTGTGTTTGTATCGACTTTTGAACTTTGGAACCACATTGGGTAGGCTTTCGGTTTGTATTATTGGTTTTCCTATTTTTCTGGGATATCCGTCTACAGGAGTTAAGTCTACTACTTTCAGTAGACCTAGTACCAACCTATCGAAAAAGTGGGAACGTTCTTGTATTCGTCGGTTTCTTGACTCGTTTATTTTTTGGTATGGTCTATCCTTTCTCTCGAAGTCGTGGGGCTTTTTATCATTTGGGTGTTGGTTTCTTCTTATGGGTGGTTTCGCCATGCGGCCTCCGGAGTTGGCTTTACCTCCAACGAAAGCTTTTGGTTTTCATGCAAACCCTAATGAGAGGGTGCACTCTTCCAAGGTGACGTCAACTTCTATTTTGACTCCGTCTGGGTCAGGTGGTGGGACACATATCAACCATAGTGCGGGACCTCAACCTAATCTGACGGCTCGTACTACTCCTTTTGCTCCATTAGATGTTTTGTAGGGTTTGAAGGTTCGTCGTTTGGGTTCCCATGGGTCTCATCCTCCTGCGAATCTTGTTTTTGAGAAGGTGAAATCCGGGAGGCCTGTATGTGTTCTGGGTCATGACGTGAACATTGACATGGTTTCGCATTTATCTTAGCGAGCCCTTATGGGTAGGTTTGAGTATGTTAAAATATCACGGTTGGAGATCCTATCATGGGTAAGGGAGTTCTGTAAACCGCTCCTCAAGTCTATTCCTAAGGTGGTTATGTTAATTAACGGCTGGGTGTTGTTTCAATTTTTTCCGGTTGAGGACAAGGTTATCATTGAATCCCAGTATTGGATTTTGGGCCTCGACCCTTTGGTGTTGGGACGGTGGATTGTGGGTTTTGACCCTAGTTCTGCAAGGGTGGTTCACTTTCATCTCTAGGTTATTTTTCTGGATTTTCCTATACAATGTTGGAACATCCAGGGTTTCATGGCTGTGGCAAATTCCAATGGGAAGTTCGTCCTCATGGAGGAGGAGCATCTTTTGGGTTTCGACCGTACTGCTCCTCATGTACTGGTGGATATGGATCTCACTAAGGGCTTACCGGTTGAGATGGATATTGTTTGGGATGAAGGCTCGTTTGGTTAGAGACTAGACTACTGGAGGATTGCATTTTGGTGCCATTGTTGTTGACAGATGGGTCACTCAAAATTTGCATGTCCACTCTCTGGGAAGTTGTTATACCCAAATCCTGTCACCAACATGTGATGAGATCCTTAACACCTATGTTTGCCCTAAATCCCAAACTTGGAGTGGAAACATTCTCTGGATATCAATTCTACATAAAAAACCCTAGCACCACTTTTTCCCTTTAGCTGATGAGTGGTACCTTGTTTAGCACCGCTTGAATCCTGTTATAGAGAAGTGGTGCCACTGCATATGTGCTTTGTTCTTGAAGCAGTTCTTACCTACACCGCTCTGTCATAAGGGTGTATAAGCGGTACCCTTGGTAAAAGGTGAAAAAAAGAAGCTTCATGAAGCTTCTAAATCAAAAGCTTCGTGGATAGCCTTACCCCTACTCACCTGGGTTGGTTGAGCTTGAGATCCCTCTTTGTAGGATCTCTTAGCCACCTCACCCACCAATCTCTCAACCATACCTATCCATTTGAGTCTTATAAATACAAGCTCATATCCATGGTTGAGGGGGAGAACTGAATGGTAATGTTATGCTGTTGAATTGACTACCTAGCCCAATCCATTAGAGAGAACAAGAGAGTAAGTTGGAGCTATCGGGGATGAGGTGTTTGTCTTATGGAGGAGTTTGTCAACACTAAGACAATGGTTGTAAGCTTCTTCATTGATTTCTTAATGCAAAGCTGATTTCCGTCCCACATATCTGTTGTACTGATCTCGCATGTATATGTTACTGGATTCCTTAGTCACTAGTATGAATGTGTAAATAATGTTCTAGTAGCTTTGATGTTCTTGTTTGTTTGACATGTTCTGCAGGTACATAGGTTTGCCATCAAAGCATTATTCTAGGTGTTTACAACATTCAGGGAAGGTTTTCACCCTTTGTCGTTCACTTATTTGTTATGGATCTGACCCATTCAGACCAGAGGAACAGCTTCTGTCCGTAGAAGGTGCAATATTCCTGACAACAAAACTTGGAGTGGAAACATGCTCTGGATGTCAATTCTACATAAAAAACCCTAGCACCGCTTTTTCCCTTTAGTTGATGAGCGGTACCTTGTTCAGCACTGCCTGAGTCCTGTTATAGAGAAGTGGTGCCACAGCGTATGTGCTTTGTTCTTGAAGCGGTTCTTACCTACACTGCTCTGTCATAAGGGTGTATAAGTGGTACCCTTGGTAAAAGGTGAAAAAAAGAAGCTTCACGAAGCTTCTAGATCAAATGCTTCGTAGATAGCCTTATCCCTACTCACCTGGGTTGGTTGAGCTTGAGATCCCTCTTTGTAGGATCTCTGAGCCACCTCACCCACCAATCTCTCAACCATACCTATCCATTTGAGTCTTATAAATACAAGCTCATATCCATGGTTGAGGGGGAGAACTGAATGGTAATGTTATGTTGTTGAATTGACTACCTAGCCCAATCCATTGGAGAGCACAAGAGAGCAAGTTGGAGCTATTGGGGATGAGGTGTTTGTCTTATGGAGAAGTTTGTCAACACTAAGGAAATGGTTGTAAGCTTCTTCATTGATTTCTTAATGCAAAGCTGATTTCCGTCCCACATATCTGTTGTATTGATCTCGCATGTATATGTTACTGAATTCCTTAGTCACTAGTATGAATGTGTAAATAATGTTCTAATAGCTTTGATGTTCTTGTTTGTTTGACATGTTTTGCAGGTACACAGGTTCGCCATCAAAGCATTATTCTAGGTGTTTACAACATTCAGGGAAGGTTTTCACCCTTTGTCATTCACTTATTTGTTCTAGATCTGAACCATTCAGACCAGAGGAACAACTTCTGTCCGTAGAAGGTGCAATATTCCTAACAACAAAAGCTAAGGGACTCTACTCATTTTGGAAATGATCCCTTGGACACGAGCCTCAAGGACATCCACTTTCCTCTCCCACTGGACAAGTCTTCTGCATTGGATTTTGTCGGTAAGCTTACTCAAAATGTCCCTTTACTTCTCAAATTTATTGAACATGTTGATATTCTTGGTGCTCTCACTATGAGGGAGGACTTGGACAGTACTCCTTCTTCTTGTCTGATGGTTGGGTCATCACCTACTGGGGGTGTGGTTTCGGGAGGGATACATGTGGATCCACCTCTCTCTGTACCATTGTGGGCGTCGGTGGGGGAGCTCATATGCTCTGAATATTTCCCACCTCTTCCATCTAAGGCTGGTCTTAATATTGCTCTTTCTCCATCCTCCATTTCGAATGATCCGTTGGTCAATCAAGCACTAGGGGATGGGTGTACTGATGCTTCTAATTTCCCCTGGGATGGTAATGCTCTCTCTCCTCCATCGAGTCTACCATTCAATCCCAATCCTACTTATGCTCTAGTCAACTTCCCTTGTGTCGATGTGCTTCCTCTTCCTAATGTTAATTGAGGGTATGTCACAGTCTGTAAGGTGAAAAAACCATCAAAAGGTATGAAGGGATTAAAGGATGCTATTAGAGATAAGTCTTTTATCAATCCTAAGATGATTCCACTATCCTCTCGTGGGTTAAATGACAGTGTGGTTGTTTCTCCTCCTTTGGCCCTTAGAGAAAATGCAGCCTCTTCCAAGGTTACTCGATGAACTGTCTCTCCTTTAAAATCTATGGGTTGGGTGGGGGGGAAAATGTTGCGTTTTAAACGCATTCTGGATTCTACTTGTCATGTTGTTGTTTTCTTGCAAGAAACTATGTCCGCTGGGGAGGTGGCTTGTGACTTTTTCTTAAAGCTTCAACCAAGTTGGTTTTTCAGTACTCTTGATGCTTATGGGCATTCGGGGGGTACCCATGTGGGTTGGAACCCGGTCTTGGAGGATCTTTGTGCGTACCAAACTTGTGCTGGGATACTTCTCCGAGGGAGACTAAAGGGTTTTGATACATAGGTTCACCTATTGAATGTATATGGTCCATACTCGCAGAGAGTTTCATTTTGGGACTCTGTCATTGCTAGGGGTCTTCTTGCTCTTCCTAATTTGATTCTACCTTGTGACCTTAATTTTATGTGGTTGACTGAGGAAGTTTTGGCTTCTAGGCATTCTGTTGATTCGTTGTCAGATTATTTTTGTGCCATATTTGAGAATGTTGGTTTGGTGGACATTATGCTAGGGGTAATATCTCCTACTTGTACTAATGGTTGTGGTGGTGGTGCAGGTATCGCCAAACGACTTGATCATTATTTTATGGTGTTCATTGGTTCGTTATAGGAGTTGGAATCTCTCTTCTGGTTGTTTGGATCACAAGGCCATCATCCTTACCCGTTTGTCTATTACCCGTTTAAATTCAATCCTACGTGGCTTTCTGTTGAGAGTTTCAATACCCTGGTCACTTCTAGTTGGGTGGAGATGTCATTGAAGATTCCTGCTCATTACTCAGCGATTCAAACTTTTCTATTTAAGCTTTCTAGGCTTCAAACATTGGTCAGATCTTGGTAAAAATAGGAGAAAATATTGGAGTCCCTATCTCTCTGCTCCATTGAATAAAAAATTGAGCATCTGGAGGATAATATTGGTGTGGATTTTTTTGGCAATGACCATTCTGATATTCGCAAAGGTCTTTTTTCTATAGAAAGAGACTATTCTTGATCATAAGGAAGAGACCCTTAGGCATCAAGCCCATGTGATTTGGCTTAAGGTGTGCGATGAAAACACTAAGTATTTTCATAACTATGCTAATCGTCAGAGGATCACCAACTCAATTTGGGAATTTGTGGATGATTTTGGGGTTATGGTTACGGATTTGGACTCCATTAAAGACAATGTTGTGTCTTACTTTTCCAATCTCTATAAGCATATGAAGTCTCATAATGTCTCTGAGCAATTGAAGATTTGAGTCTGTTTCCGACTATGTTCTCCTTGTTGGATTGTGATTTGCTTGGTCGTCCTATCGATTTACAGGAAGTTGAACTCACTCTAAATGCTTTTGCTCGGGACAAAAGCCCAGGTCCTGATGGCTGGACCATGGAATTCTATGTTCATTTTTTGGATCTGTTTGGTTTGGAACTTGTGGCTTCTATTGAAGAGATGTGTATTACTGGTCATATCCCGGAGGGTCTTAATACTACTTTCCTGACATTGATACCCAAGGTGGACTGACCCACTTCATTCATTGACTATCACCCCATTGCCCTTTGTAATCTTATGTATAAGATCATTACTAAAATTATTGTTGGTCATATGAAGGTGGCCTTGGGGAAGGCTATATCAGCTAAGCAATTTGGTTTTCTACCTGATAGGCAGATTTTGAACGCGGCCGGTATTATACAGGAGTATTTAGACTCGATCAAACGAAAGAAGTTATCGACATTGGTTTTGAAGCTTGATCTGGAGAAAGCATATGACAAAGTAGATCGTTATTTCCTCCACTTGATCCTCATCCAGATTGGTTTACCAGGGGAAATTGCTCAGTGGATTATGTCTTGCATCAACTCGACATCATTTGCAGTACTTGTTAATGGTTCACCATCTGCGTTCTTTGAGGGGTCGTGTGGCATCTATCAGGGATGTTCTCTCTTGCCTTATCTTTTCCTTCTTATCATTGAAGGACTTGGTTTATTACTAATTCAGGCAAAGAAAGAGAATAAGATTAAGGGTGTAAAATTTTCGGGGACTGTTTATATTACTCACACACTCTTTGTGGATGACGTTATTATTTTGGTTTTGGATCGGTTGCTGAGTGGTTATATATTAAAGAGATTTCATATCTCTTTTGTCTGGTTTGAAGAATGTCTTTTAGCATCACCAAATCCTGTTTTAGACATTGCAGAATTGAGGACCACATCCTTCAGGCTATTACTCATCTCTTTTCCATTCGCAGTGATCGTTTGGATGGTGGTCTCACTTACCTGGGTTTCTTTCTTAGGCCTAATTCTTATCTTTGTTCAGATTGGGACTAGCTCATCAAGAAAGTTCATTACCATTTGAGAAGATGGAACTCTAAGTGGCTCTCTCTGGGGGGTCATAAGATACTAATTTTTGTTGTTTTACAATCTCTATCAGTTTACTGGTTTGGTATATTGCAGGTACCTGTCAGGGTTTTGGAGGCTCTTCGAAGCATTTTATTTTGTTTTTTATGGCGGGGTACTCATGATCAATTTAAGTATCATCTGGCTGATTGGGAATCCTTATCCTTTCCCAAGTCTTGGGGGGGATAGGGTTTCAAGCATCTAGGTCTTTTCAACACTGCTCTATGTGACAAGAGCCTGTGGAGAGGTTTATTTTCAACTAACCTTTGGTGCAAGATCATCAGTTCTAAGTATTTTAAATTATTACCTGCCACTACTTCGCTTTTTAATTCCAAGTTCTTTAATCCTCATGCTTCTGCGGTTTGGTGCAATTTGTGCTCGGCCCTGCCATGTATCTTAAGGGAAATTCATTGGTTGACTGACAGAGGAAATAATATCTCTTTGGGTATTGATTCTATTGCAAGAATTGACATCAAAAAATTCTCCTATCCTCTATTACAGATTCTTCATGATAAGGCAATTATTGTTCTTAAGCACACTTCCATTGATGGGAATCCTTCTCTCTCATGGAAGAATTCGCAATCCCTAGGTTTGGTTGGTGCGGTTGAGAAGGAATGGGAAGCTTTTACTTCTAAGTTGAGAATATCAGGGATCTTTCTAGCAGAGGAACCATATACTTTGTTTTGGATGGGAAATGTGGAGAAAGGTTCCGTGACGGATAATTTGGCATATACTTCCCTTATAGACTTTCATAAGCATGCTCAGCCTGCATGGTCGAAACACGTCCTATGGAAAAAACATGTTCCATCCAAGGTGAAATGTTTTATTTGGTTATCTCTCAAGCATAAGATTTTGACTTGGGACATGATTATGCGGTGTGGTATCCAGGGTCTTGGTTGGTGCATCTTTTGTAAGGAAGATTCTAAGACTGCTGAGCACATTTTCTTTCACTACCAATTTTTTCATGGGATTTGGTCTCAGCTCTGTGGTTTTATGGATTGTACTTGGCATTTGAACTATGAAAATATCTTTGAGTTCCTGGAAAAAGTTGAAAATCGCTTTATTCTTCGGCTTTAGTTGGATTTCTTATGTATCTGGGAGTTGTGGTGCACCAGGAATCACTTCATTTTCAATTTGATTCCCTTGGATCTGGGTCGAATAACTCATTCGATTCTGTCCTTTTTTGCTCAGGTTTCGGTCTCTGTCCCACTACCCAATCTTCGTATCCCTCGATACCCAGTGGTGCTTACTTCAGAGTTGGTTGGTTTCTTCGATGGCATTGAGCAGAATGGTCTTTGTGGTGTTGGGATGGTCATCCAGATGGAGTGCAATCATGCTTTTTGGATCTACATGAACGCTGGCATGGGGTCCAATACTTGAGCTGAATTATTGGCTCTTTGGGGTCTCTTGTATTTTTCCAAATCTTGGCACATTGGTCTTCATATGGTTTTTGGAGATTTGAAGGTCACTATCGATTGGGTTCTCAACACTTACCATCTGCAGTCTCTTGTTCTCTCTCATTGGATCCGGAGAACTCGAAAGCTTATCGGTTCCTTTTTTCCATTTTCGTTTAGACACATTTATAGGGAATATAACTCTCAGGCTGATAAGTTATCTGAATCTGGTTTGAGGATGGAACCAGGTATTCTGGTTTGGAAAGAAATTCATTCGGGAAGGATGATTGAGGAGGGTGTCTTACAGGGACTTTAGCTTCTAGTTTATCTTTTCTGTCTTCTTGGTGACCTTGCTTTCTTTTCAAATTTGGATGGATATTATATTTTTTTTGTTTTGGAGTTGTTTGCTCTCGATGGACTGGTTCCATTTTGACTTCTTAGGTGATGGGCCTGTATTGGATTTTTGGTGATTTTGCTACCATTTTTGTAGCCCATGATCGACTTGAGTTTTGATGTTTGGATTGATGTTTGTCTCAATGCTATGTATTTGTTGAACTTGATGTATGAACTAGTTGTTTTTCAGACACAACCTTATATAATATAAAGTTTTATTTCCACTGTGAAAAAAAAATTCAAAAAAAAGCTTCTTCCCAGATAATGCAAGAAGTCGTGACAGTTCTCCCATTTATCCATATATCCAGACGGTAGCAAAAGACCTTTTTTGGAGAGCAGGTTTTCCTCGGAATTGCATTCCCGGTATATGTATGTGAAAATAATCTGCTAAAAGTGAACTTTGATCCTATCAATGTCCTCATAAAGAGAGAAGAAATATATTCCTAGGGGGCTTGCCTAATTTCAGGCTATAGATGACCCGCTTTGAATCACCATAAATCTGTGGATGAAGGATACCAATAGAGTGTGAAAGATGCAGGAAAAGTTTAATATAATTGTTTTTCCCTATTAAAAAAAAGGAAAAATATTAAGTGTTTAATTAACCATATTTTATCTAATTTTTAAAATGAGGAAACATGCAAGGAAGGGTTTTTGTTTTGTTTTTTGTTTTTTGTCAACAAAATCAAGTAGTAGATAGTTGTATTAAAAGGAAGTTGTGGCTAGGTGCTAAAACAACCTAGATTTACAAAAAAACATGTAGCTTTCTAGTGTTTGATATCTCTCAACTATTACGAAAATGAAGATGGTTATGTGTCTACCAAATTGTCTTGCATTCTTTAAAAGGAGCATAATCTTTGTATATTGTAAATTCTTTTAAACTCACCTAATACATACATTTAAAACACATAACATATTATAGATAAATAGATTCCTTATTGGTATTGGGGTAGGCCTTGTTGATCATTGATGTCTTAGTCCATAGTTGTGTCCATCTAAGGAGGCAGAGTAGATTCCTGATGCCTGGAAGTAGCTGAAGTTGCATTTTTTAGAATCAATTCTGAGTCTAGATCTTGGAGGTGGACATTAAGATACTCCTCTAGCCACACAATCTTCTTCAACTGTTCATCCGCAAGCCCTTTCATTTCTTTCACTGCCTAATGGATTTCCATTATTTGTTCCTAGTAGTTGCTTAAGATGCTAGAGATGACACAATGGAGGCCAATTACCTCCTCTCAAAGGATTCTGATTCCTTATAACGATAAAAAACCGTTTTACTGTAACTTCTCGAACTTCCACTTTCTGAAATACAAATAATCCATGAATATATATATAAATTGATAAAATAGATATGATGATAATTACATTGAGGCTCGCCTTTATAGGCTTGAGCATGTGTAGTGAAGGGTTACAACCTTTCACTTAGTAATTTATAACTATAATTAATATATTATTTTATATTTCTTACACTCTTCATTAAGAGTTTAGTTATTTAATTATTAGTAGTTATTTAGTGTTTATTTATTATATATTTTTGTTCATTACATTGCCTCTCCCTTAGAATTGCTTTGTCCTCAAAGCACAATTATGGAAGATTTTATCCCTTGTTCTTGCTCGTAACGCTTTCTCATGACATTCTGTGTTGGTAGTTGCAACACTCGACGAAATAAGACAATACGTTCTTTTAAACATTGTGTGGAAATGTTGCGTCATTTGTGAAGTCATCCATCCGAGATCTACCTTTAACGGAATTGTTTGCGAATTGATTGTCGATACTTGTTGATTTTGTCTTTTCTCTTTGACGGAATAATATTGGTAATTTTTCTTTTGATCTTGTTGTCTATCATAACGACTCTTGTGATTTGGATGAACATATGGAACTCGAATTGCCTGTGAAGTGTTTACTAGAACTTGAACTTTTGGTGCTTCAAATGATTTTTGTAAATGTTTTTTGGAACCATTTTATGTTGATGCTTGTAGCGATGTGACAATAGGATTGTTCTTTTGAACCTTGACGAGATTTGCATTACTTCCCTTTTCTATTGTTTGAATTTGAGCCCTTGATGACTTCTCTATTGCGTTAGGTATCATTTCTTTATTGACACTTGATCTCTTGCAATCTAGCTTTTCTTGTAAAGATTTATTTTCCTGCTTTAGCTCCCTAACTTGTATAAGCATGTCCTTATTAACTTCCTTTAAGTGTAAGAGTTATTCTTTATAGTTTGACTTGACGACGTCATATTGATTGCCTTGATTTTTGGGTTCTCTTTCTTTAAGTTTTTTATTTGCTCTAACAATTCTTTTAAGTTTTTTAAAGAAGAGCTTTCTTCGTCTTTGCATATTAATTCTTTTTTAAGATCTTGATTCTCCTCTTCTAACTGTTGATTGTGTTGAAACTTGTCCTTTTCCTTCTTAACTTGCAGAAGTAATTTCTGGTTATGATCTCTTAGACGAGAGATCTCTTCTTTTTTACTTGCAATAACCTTGTTGAAATCATTCTGTGTTGTCTGTATTGATTTCTCATTCCCCTCCGACAACATCTTTGATATTTCTTTGAACTCTTCAGATGATGCACCCTCTAATTTTGTCTTCATGTTAATGTCTGACAATGTGATTTTTTTCTTTTTGTAGGGGAATGTTAGAAACTTTTTCAGCATTTAAGATAAAAGTCCCCAATGTTTTTAGCCACGGTAATCCCAAAACTAGGTCACTGTTACTACTCCACAAGGATTTAACTATAAATTGTGAAACACCAGTATAATCTCCAATGTTCCATTGTAAATCGCTTATTGCATATTCTTTGTTATTAGAAAATTCTAACCTTTCACTTATATTTGTCCTTGGAATCGCTAGCTCATTAGCAAATTCATCACTACTATAATTATTATGTTCACTGGGAGCAATAGAAATAGTAATGTATTTCCCTCTAATTGTTCATTTTATTTGGAGTAACATTGAAACATAAGTTTTTAAAGTGCTTGGAAATATTCCTTGTTTTTTGCCATAGGACTCCATTTATTTTGTTTGTGTTGAAATTTTATTAATTTATTTTGGACTTTACTTCTTTATATGCTTTAAAATTTTCACCTTCCAAATTTTAGTCCTTAACTTCTTCTTTTTTTCCAGCAATTTTGTAAAATGCTAGTAGATTGGGTGGTTGGGAGGAATGAGTGTTACCTTCCCCACCTAAGTTCAAATCTCACTTGCTTTTTAGTAGCAATTATTATGCACTTTTATTTTTTATTTTTTATTTTTCCTTAAGTTTTGTAAAATGTGAGTATATTGGGTGGTTGGGTGGAATGAGTGTTACAATCCCCATCTAAGTTCAAATCTCACTTGCTCTTTAATAGTAATTATTATGCACTTTTATATTAAAACCCAAACCCACTTTAAGAAACCACATGTGGTTTCACTTTTACCCTCTTTTTTTTTACCTTCATTTTTTTATGGCAATCTTCCTTCTTCTTTTTTTTTTTATTTCTTCCTTTTTATTTTTTCTTTTGAATTTCTTTTCTTTTTTTACTTGATCAAAGACCATAAATTTAGGGACTCCCTAGAATTATGATTAAACATCACAATATGGCCAAAGGCCTGGATCACAAACTAGCTTTGATACCACTATAACGGTAAAATACCGTTTACTATAACTTATCGAACTTCCACTTTCTAAAATACAAATAATCCATGAATATATATATATATATATATATAAATTGATAAAATAGATATGATGATAATTACATTAAGGCTCGCCTTTATAGGCTTGAGCATGTGTAGTGAAGGGTTACAACGTTTCCCTTAGTAATTTACAAGTATAATTAATATATTATTTTATATTTCTTACACTCTTCGTTAAGAGTTTAGTTATTTAATTATTAGTAGTTATTTTTTTATATTCAAACCCAAACCCACTTTAAGAAACCACATGTGGTTTCACTTTTGTCCTTTTTTTAACTTTTACCCTCTTTTTTTTACCTTCATTTTTTTATGGCAATCTTCCTTCTTCTTCTCTTTCTTTTTTTATTTCTTCCTTTTTATTTTTTCTTTTGAATTTCTTTTCTTTTTTTACTTGATCAAAGACCATAAATTTAGGGACTCCCTAGAATTATGATTAAACATCACGATATGGCCAAAGGCCTGGATCACAAACTAACTCTGATACCACTATAATGGTAAAATATCGTTTACTATAACTTCTCGAACTTCCACTTTCTAAAATACAAATAATACATGAATTTATATATAAATTGATAAAATAGATATGATGATAATTACATTGAGGCTCGCCTTTATAGGCTTGAGCATGTGTAGTGAAGGGTTACAACATTTCACTTAGTAATTTATAACTATAATTAATATATTATTTTATATTTCTTACACTCTTCGTTAAGAGTTTAGTTATTTAATTATTAGTAGTTATTTAGTATTTATTTATTATATATTTTTGTTCATTACACTCCTCTTCATAATTTCAAAATGTTGCGAGATAATCAGTGGGTGCAGGCCATCTCCACCACTTGGCCAGTATTATTCGTCAACTGAAGCTGCTCCAAATGTGAACTGACTTGGTTAATGCCCCACTCTATCTTTCCAATGAGTATCCAATCTTTCATGCACTGCCCACCAGTGATGGCGGGAGCTAGTCACCAAGCAAGAAGACGAATATGACATTTCAGAGTTACCCGTAAACTGCCTTCTCCAAAGATAGTTTGTTAATATATGACGTGGGTCCTAAGCTTTTGAGTGAAGCTTGATATAACACTCTTGTACACTAATACATGTGATCAATTTTGCCACATTAGTTTTCCACATTAGTTTTACTTTCGTGGAAAAATCAAGGGTAAATTATGCATTTTTACAATTTTTTTTAAGAAGCCCCGACTTTCGTCGCTGTATCCACGCCAGACCGTCTATATAGCGACGGCACCATCTTGTAAAACGGCCAAGGCGTCGATACAGTGACGGCCAAGAGTTTAAGCTTAATTTTTTGGTGAATTTCGTTCAGCGCGCGCCCAGGACAAAACCCTTTCCAAATAAAAGGCTATTTCAGAAGTGGAAAAGCTTTTCTGTTTAATTTTTTGATGAATTTCATTCAGCGCGTGCCCAGGACAAAACCCTTTCCAAATAAAAGGCTATTTCAGAAGTGGTGGTCACACATATGACGACAACAAAGGATCAGTAAAGTCAAGGCGGTGGTCTCGCACACCATCAGGAGATATTCTTCAAATTGCTGATAAACCACTTCCAAAACTTGCAGAGGATGAGGAGATCGTGGGTATAATAACAATGGAAGATGTTATTGAAGAGATTTTACAGGTTTCCATCTCAAGCCCTAACTTCATCCTTGCTCTTTTCTTAGTTCACCATCATTTTCATGGGTGGGTAAATATCTTTTGGGCCAGAAACCTTTGGCTTAGATGCTGCATCCAAGGGTTTTTTATTATGCAAAACCATTCAGGACTTGCACATGGCTTTCTCCACCTAATGCTTAGAACAAACTGCCAAGGCTCAATTAAGGAGTATAACAAGATGGTACAATTTTGC
>LPNX011132140.1:106562-198477 GCA_001517045.1 Pseudotsuga menziesii | reverse complement strand
GCCACGGGAAAAAAAACACTTAGACGTGGCAATATCCACGCTTTTCCGTGGATATTGCCACGTTTTTGCCGTGGCAAAATTGATCACTTGTACTAGTGGTAGATGATAGATGCCCCTCCCATCCTATAAATCAACCATTTATTATCTATGTTGTCCAGACGTTGTCATTGATCTACTCCCTAAGAGGAGTTCCTTGGAATGTGAGTCAAGTGGATTGAATTCATGGTGGATTGAAGTGTGATAGTACTCCTTCGTTTAGTGAGTCGAGGACCCCTTAATTAAGGGTGGTTGTCTTGTTTGCCATGATATCCGCTCTCTCGTTGTGCCATCTTAACAGGTGTTGAAATGATATTGTTTTAAAGTTTTAGGCTAGGAGTCTCTCACTTCTCCTGGTTTTCCTGAGTGGTGTTGAGTCTTCTCTTGTTCCCAAGCACAAAAATTTGATGACCACCATTGAGTTCCCGATTGCTTTCACTGATGTTATTACTTTTCCTTAATAAGATGAAGGCCTAGATAAAAGGTGAGAGCTTCAACCATATTGTTGGATTCCTTTATGAAGCCCCAAGCATAACATTATTCTTCTTGTGCCTCGAGATGGTCTACAACCTTCCCCACCTCCCTCGTACTACCACCCGCCACCCTTGGCCATGAAAGGTTTAATTAACAATATTCGATATTAATATTGAATAATTATTGTAAAAGTTAAATTTTGTTATTCTATATTAATGTTGAATATTAGATTGTAAAATTTAAATTTTGTTAATAATTAGATGTAGTTCAGGGAAACGTTTTGTTTTGTATACATATGAAATATTAATAAAAGTTTAATATTAAATATTACATAATAAAAAATAAATTTGTTATTAAATATATTTAAATTAATATTTATGCTAAAGCGTTGTTATTTTTTAATTTATCTAATTATTAATTATTTATAAATTAAAAATAATAAACTTTACTTTAAGGGAAAAAAATCTACTATGTTTACCCTTCTAAGATACTCACCCGAGTTTACTCAATTTCTAACTTTAATATTAACATTTACTTTTATCGTATTTTACCATTATCTCCTCTTACTTCAATAACTCACAATGTTGTTTTCATGATTAGTGTCTAATCATAATCACTCTTACTAATTATCCTGCACCATAATAAAGAAGTAGCAAATATGTTAAGATAATTATCATTTTTTTAATAAAATGGATAATGATTATATTGAAAAAAGTCGTGGCCTCATCCATAGTTGATACAAACCAAATAGTTGGATTTTAATACCAAAGAATTAAAAATTCAGAAAATTATTAAGATTTATTTTATTTTATTTTAATTTTCCAGGCGAAAAAAGCATTCTTTGCTATTATATTGAATCAAAGGAACTAAGTACATCATAAAAATACAGCAGTCCAAAACGTATGGAGCTAGTACCAACCAACAGTACATCAAGTAGGAAATCTCTCCCTCAGAGCCTAACTACTAGAGCCAGGGCATCATATACAAAGCAAGGGTACTCTCATAAAATGCACAATAGACCACTCAGTTAAGTATGTCTCTAAAGAAAATAATAAGAACCCAGAAACACTATCCAAGTCAAGGCTTGAATCACTCAAAAGCCAAAGACATAACTAATCAGCTTAACCAAAACTTTCACAAATAAAGAGTCAAGAGACAAGAGTCTAAGAACCAGAGTAGTGCTCTAAAAAAAGTTGGAGTGTAACCTACCCAAAAACTTCATCCTCACATATTTCAGTGAGAGAAAGATGGCTTACAACCATAGTAAGCCCGTCCTTGGATAGTGTGTCCGCCCTCTTGTTATGTTCCCTAAAGACATGACTGAAATCCACAAAAGTAATGAAGATTTCACCTTTACAAACTAACCTTTCATTTCTTCACATAACTTTTAAAAACCTCAAAATATAACGTTTAGTAAAATGGTCTAGCAAAAATGTTGTTTTGCAAAATATAACATTATAAATATTTAATGAAATTCATATTCATTCTGGACTTTTTGCATACTCATTAAAAGCATACTTATTGTGGACTTTTTGCTAGACATTCAAATTGGATCATATAACACCATAGTTTTGATAAGATATATAAATACTTTTGGAAAGAAAGCTAATGAATGAGATGTTTTCCTAAATTTATAATCAATTGATATTGCATGTTGTGATATGTAATGAATTTTTTAATTTTATATGGTTATTTTTAATTTTAACTATATATTTATAACTAACCGAACTTCAAGTTTTAAGTTAGGAAGAGACTTTATTATTAAGATGGTAAGTTGTTAGCATTAGATTCTCAGTTTTGTGCAAAATCTTTTGTTGTACTCAATAAAAATCAATAATCTCACAAGTTGCATAATGAATAGTGTGACAATGAGCCTCCATGATGGATGAAACAAAACGAGAGCCCAAGCAAAAACCAAATAAGGGCCACTTAAACAAAGGATGATCCAAGTTGTTACCCACTATAAGGAAGAGCCTAAAACACTGAGACTCATCCAAGCTTTGGGGCAAGACTAACAAAGTTATTACCAAGTTGGTTGAGAGACAAAAACTAAAGAGAACCAAAAAAATCCCACCACTACTGAGCAAGTCCATTCCCATTAATATTCAAAATTGCTCCACCTATTGAGTTTGGAGTATGAGTGAATGGTAAGAGGGAGAGGATATAGTTATAGTCAGTCTCATATGTATTAATGTGATGCACCATTTGTTTTTCAATTCTAAATGCTTATAAATTCTAATGTTTGGTTTAATTTTTTTTAATAAAAAGTATGTAAGGGAAGCCCTCTCAACCATTTTGTTTCAATATTCATTGATTTAACAACACGCTTATATTTACCATGGTGTTAACTAGAGTATTAAAGGGTTTAAGATCTAAGCACTTGGAAGAGTTCAATTGACTCAAAATTCCTCATAAATCTTTTGATTCTTTAAATCAATCCAAAAATACTTACAATTTATAAGAATTCCTTAAATCAATTCCAAGATACTTGTAATTTATAAAGAAATCAAATTCACACTTCTCGAATGATAATAAAAAAATCTCCAATTACTAATCTTTTATAAAGTTAGAGCTTCTGCTACATTACCATTCTTAATACAACCACCACCATACATTAAAATAATTATCAAATAGTGATTTTAATAACTATGATTATGATGTACAATCCATTAACAACTATAATACAACCACCACCATACATTAAAATAATTATCAAATAATGATTTTAATAACTATAATTATAATGTACAATCCATTAACACTTTAGAACGTGATGCCACGGCCCACACCCATTTATAATTTTGTTTAGGGCATTTTTTGACCATAAAAAAGCTTAACAGTTGTCTCCCTAATAACCTATTTCCTTATTTAATGTTTTTGGCAATGGAACTACAACTCATACTATAATATAATTGCTTTTTCTAAGTATTTAGACCAAATGGGAAATCTATGTGTAAATACGTGGAGGGTATTATGTAAGAGAAGAACATATTTCAAAAGTTTAAAAGTCATGAAGTATAGAAAGTACAAATAGTTTTAAATAATTTATTTAAAACAAAGTGTCTTTTTTATAAAGTTACCACGATCTTTGTGATTGATCAATACAACTTTCCACGTGAAAATGTTATAAACGAACAAAATAATGCAATTTATAAAACTTATCAGTAAGACGCCTAAAAATATTCTCTAACTTTTCTTTAGATTATGTCCAAGGAAAAAAACTTCAAAGCATACAATATGTAATTTAAAAGTTTAGATTAACTATTTGAATTATTTAAATTTAAATTGCAAAAATGGTTAAACCGATTATAAATTAAAAAATAACAATATTATAAATAAAAGAAGGTTAATTAACAATATTATAAGTAAAAGAAGGTTAATTATTTTGATGAGTTTAAATTATTAAAACTATTATATTGCTTTTAATGTAAAAATGGGTTTAATGTGTAGAGTACTTTATTGTAATAAGCCAAAAGTGTAATTCTTGAACACTTACGGAGCAACCTCTTTTAATCTTGATAAGGGAGTAGGGATAATTTTAGGAGCGAATTTTAGTCTAGTGAATTATTTTTCCATGTTTTTCTCAATCTTACAATCTTTGACTCTTATAAAAGACAAATAAAATTAATATTAACCCACATCCACATCCACATCCACATCCACATCCACACAAATGCCACCTAATCAACCATATTGATATCCTTGAGTGAAGGCCTATAGGAAGCGTGGCACACACCCCCTTAATACCATTAAGTCGCGCCCCTTGCTCAAATTAATAACATGGATTCCAATACTCGATGGTTAAATGAGATAAAGGCTATGGGAGGTGACAAAGGACTATAGCCCCCATTGTTTATTAATTTATCATCCTTTGATATCTCTCATTTGCATGTTCGAATAAATAATGTGAATTCCAATACTCGATGGTTAAAGGAGACATAAAGGCTATGGTAGGTGATAAAGAAGTATAGGCCCCCCGTTGTTTATGAATTTCTCCTCCTTGGAAGTTGGATATCTCTCTAAGTTTAGCTTAATGTTTTGCTTGGTTATTGTATTCCACAATATTTCTTAGAATTCTATGCCCTTAAAATCTTCAACTAGAATTAAAGTTTTGATCGTAATATAAGATGTGATGACATTTTCTGAGATGGATTTTTGGTGCATAATTCAAACGATTATCCTAGAATCGTCAATTATTAGTATTGTTCTTTTAGTTTGGGTGGTAATATAAGAGAAAATGACATATTTTGGGATGGACTTTTGGTGCATAATTTCATTCTTAATTAGTAATGTTTGTTTAAGTAAATACCTAACTTATATATAGGTTGCTTTTTAATTTCCTTCAAGATTAAAACAACTGTTTTCATACTTTGTAACTCTACATTATTTTGTTGTGTTGATAGGCATTTATATATCACATCTTGGACTTTCTTGAGTGGATCAACAAGATTAAGTTGAGTGTAAGAAGTGTACAACTGCAATTCATTTTATGGTCGTCATATCTTGTTATGCTTAAATGCAACTTGATTAAGATTTAAATAAGCTTTAGTTAAGAAATTGTTAAAGAAGTGGGTAACAATTTGTATTTCATTTTTGTCATATCATAACTAATATTATTGTAATACAAAATTATATATTTGAGTCTTTGTTTAACACCCAGTCATCTCCACAAAACTAAGTGGTTGGTTGCTCCTATCGATGTTCACCAACAACTTTACTTGTGATTGTGCTAGTTAATAATTATGTCATCCCTCAAATTTGATGTTTATGATTATTATTGTATGAAATGAGATGCATTTTATGTTCTAATATAGATTATATGTCTATCTTAATGTAACATTAATAAACTAAATTGAAATTAAAAATGATATTTATAGTATTAAAACGAAAGATTTTAATTAACAATATTTGTTTTTAAACTAACCATGAGAACAAAAAATATATGAGAAATAAAATAATAAACAAAGTGGCATAAAGTTTTTTTTTTTTAATTCTAAGGAAAACCTTATATTCAAGGGAGGTTTTCCTCACAATAGAAAGTCTAAAGTTTTGAATGGATTCAGGAGGTCGATCTGAGTACGGGAGTAGATCGGGAGTTGATCAGGAGCATTCAGAGGGAGTTCTAATCCAGAGCAAGAAGATGCCAGGACTTATATGAGGCCAACGTGCTTGGATTTTTAGCGATGTTGTCGTTTGGAGGGGGAGAAAACCCCTCCCTTTCTTAGACCCGTCATGTAGACACTCAGGTCCATGCCAAAAATCAATTGGAACAAGATTCATCCAGGGAGAAGATGAAGGAAACATAAATAAAGAAGACAAGGGGGGGTTGCTTACCCTGATTTGCTGAAAACCCATCTCTGCAAATCATTTCCGAGAAGCTAAGGGATTGGATGGAACAATGGAAGGAGAAATTCCTCATAGGAAAATTCATTGGCATTTGGCCAAAGGAAAAGGATCTTCTCCAGTGGATCAAGGGCACATGGAACCCGAAAGGGCACTATGATCTACATCTGAGAGAGAAGGTTTTCTTTACCATCGTTTTCTTGAATCAAGAGGATCGGGATCGGATCTTGATGGGGGAGCCATTTTTATTTTATTCATATGGATTTTTCCTTAGGCCATGGAAGGAGAGGTTTAACCCTGAAACAGAGGATCTGAGTATTTCCCTTGTCTGGATCAGGCTCTATTCACTCCCTTGTCAGTACTGGGAACCTGAAATTTTGGAGGCTATCAAGAATACCCTAGGGAAGTTTGTGAAGGTATCTGAACACACTAAGCTCCAAAGGTATACTACTTACGCTAGGATTTGTGTCTATATGAACCTCTCGCAAGATCTCCTAGAGGAAATCAATTTAACATGGGAAGATGAAGACTGGGTCCAACCCATGGATTACGAACAACTCCCATTATGGTGTAGGAAATGCCATAAGTATGGACACTTGAGTAGGGACTATCCAACCCTTAAATCCACGGTAATACCCACTCCGAAGCAGAAGGAAAAAGAGAAGGATAGTGAAGGGTTTACTCAGGTTCAGAACCTTAAAAGGAAGGTAAACGGAACACCAACCCGTCTCAACCAAAGCAGGCCATCGAGAAGAAGAAGCAATCTGGGAATAGGTTTGAGACCTTGAGCATGATGGACTCCAAGGAGGAAGAACTAAATAAGGATAACCATTTACCTCAGACCGAGTAAGGGCTTGAATCCCCGTCTAAGTTAGAAATTTTGGAGACGGAAGAGTTAATGGAGGAGATGGAGGAAGAAATGCCGGAGGAAATAGAGGATATGGACTTAAGAGAACTAGATTTGGATGAAATAAAGAAAGAATGTAGTAAGAAAGGACAAGGGTATGTCTCCAGGAGGTAGTTAGAACTTCTACAGCAGGAAATCCTAAAAACCAAGGCCTCCCCACAACTGGGCATCAGTAAGGATCCATTAAAGGGTAGTAAACAAAAACAACCCGAGGATGGGAAAAATCGTGGGAGAAATATGAATATGAAGAGAATAGCATAAATTGGAACAAGGATGATTGAGTCGGGCCAGTATTCGGCGATAAAAGCAGCCTTGATAGAAGTCAATAGAAGCCCCCAATGAAGATAATAACCTAGAATATCTAAGGGGTCAACAATCCTAGGAAAGAGAAGACCCTTCGAAATAAGTTAAGAAAGGAGAAAACTCGTGTGTTATTTGTGCAGGAAACTAAATGCAGCTCATATAATATATAGGAAATTAGGAGTAAAATATAGCGTGGAAGTCTAGGGATAACTATCGATGCAAGAGGGGCAGTTGGTGGTCTAGCTATTCTATGGCAACCTGAGGCGCTTCACCTCAATAATTTTAGGGAACATCAGTTCTCTATCAGTGAAAAATTCCAGGATAAGGAAGTGCAAGAAATGGAAAACCAATTATGGATCATGGGAGGCGATTTCAATTTGATTACTTCCTTGGAGGAGAAGGGAGGAAGAAGAAATTTAGAAGCAACCAATATTTCTTTCAAAGACTTCATATAGGAGAGACGGTTGTTGACATTGAAACTGGGAACAAATGGTATACATGGAATAACATATGAGGAGGGGAGCATCACGTGGCTTCTCAATTAGATCATTTCATTCTATCTAAGGTAATGATTAATGGAGATAAGGAAGCAACCACCCAGGTCCTCCCCCTTGCAAGCTCTGATCATTGGCCCATTAGTTTGGTCTGGGAGGATGGGGTCCCACCCATTAGGTGCCCTTTCCGATTTGAAAAATTCTAGCTTGAACACAGGAATTTCAAGGAACTTGTCGGTAAATGGTGGGAATATATGGAACCCATCATGGGAACTTTGATGTGCCAACTCCAACAAAAGTTGAGAAAGTTAAAGGAAAAACTCCATACTTGGAATAAGGAGGAATTTGGGGATATATTCCAATAAAAGAAGCTTCTCTAGGACAAACCAGAAGAGCTTCAATAGGAAGGCATGTACAACGAGTACAATGATGACTTGAACATAGATAATAGGTCTTACTTGACCAGTTCAATGCTTGGAAACGACAGGAGGAAATCTACTGGAAACAAATATCTAGGAATCAATGGTTGCAGGAAGGGGAGAGAAATACAAAATTCTTTCATCACACAGTAGTACAGAACTGTAAAAGGGAAAAAATAATGAAGTTGAAAAAAGATAGTGGGAAATATATCGAGACAAGGGAAGACATGGAAATAGAACTAGTTCAGTACTTTGGAACCATCATGAAGGAAGACCGGTTAGACAGGTCCGAAGACATCAGATAGATTACCAGACATATCCCAAGGCAGGTTACAACAAACCAAAATGCAATCCTGTTGAAACATGTTGAACTCCAGGAAGTGGAGGAGGTTGTCAGCCAATGATGAATGGAAAATCTGTAGGATTTGATGGTTTCACAACCAATTTCTTCCACCATTTCTAGGATTTGATCAAAGACGAAGTTTGGAAAATCGTGGAGGACTCTAGAAGGGATAAAGGAGTTCTAAGAGCTTTTAGTTCCACCTTTCTAACTCTCATCCCCAAAGAGGAGGGGGGTGACTCTCTGGGTAAGATCATACCTATAGCTCTATGTAATGTTATTTAAAAAATTATAACAAAAGTGTTGGTTAATAGATTAAATCTTATCCTCCTAGATTTGGTAGACCAAGAACAATCGAGGTTTGTGGAAGGACGCTAGATTTTGACGGACTTATTTTAGTCCATGAGTTCATCCACTCTCTGAAAGTTGCAAAGACCCAGGAATGATGTTGAAGCTTGATATCTCAAAAGCCTATGACAAACTAAGTTGGAAATTTATGAAAGAAATGCTCGAGGCTTATGGTTTCCACCAAGAGTGGGTTCAATGGATAATGAATATCACTTGTACTAATTTCTTCTCTATTTTATTAAATGGATCCACCACCAAAAATTTTAAACCTTCAAGAGGCATCAGACAAGGGGATCCTCTATGCCCCTTTCATTTTATCTTCATGGCGGAAGGGTTGAGCAAGGTCATCAAAGATAAGATTGCAAATAGGGAACTCAGGGGTCTGAGACTCCACACTGGTTCTGAAACTATATCCCATCAACAATTTGTTGACGATACGATGCTTATGGGGCACTCATTAGTTCAAGAGGTCTGGGTCTTGAAGAAATGCTCAAGCTCCTTTTCAAGGGCTTTTGGGATGGAGGTGAATAATTCAAAGTCCCAAGTCTTCTTTTTCAACACCCCAAGGATCAATCAACATAATATTTTGTGTATCCTGGGGTTCCAAGGAAGCTCCCTTTCGTCCAAATATCTTGGTGTTCCGCTTGTTGAAGAGGTAATAGGGAAAATATCTTGGGAATTTTTACTAGAATGAATGAGAAGGAAATTGGACAATTCAACTTTTAGGCCTCTCAATCTGGCTAACAGTGTCATTCTAGTAAAATCTGTCCTTTAAGTCATGCATATATACCTCTTTTCTACCCTAGCTGCCCCAAAATTGGTTCTAAAACAAATTAGGGTAATTCAAAGAAAGTTCTTGTGGGGAGGCACTCAAGACAATCATAGATGGGCTCTAGTCAGTTGGGACATAGTTTGTAAACCAAAGGCTCAAGGTGGTCTGGGACTGAGAGACCCAAAGAAAACCAGTCAAGTCCTAGGAGCAAAAATTTGGTGGCATTGAGTGTCACATAAGGAAGAGCCATGGGAAAATTTATGGCATAACAAGTATGCTCAAGGAAAACCAAAACAATATCTTATAAGTTTTAATGAAGGCAGGAAAGGATCCCATATATTGAACTATGCTTATATGAACATAGGGATAATCCAATATCATAGATTTTGGGAAATAAGGGAAGAACATGATGCCAATTTTTGGAACGATTCTTAGCAGCAGATACCAAAGATCATTTCACAGATTGATATCCAAGCTAGCTAGACCAGATCCAAGGAACTGGGGCTAATTAAACTCCATCAATTCTGGAGAGAGACGCAAAACAATGAAGAATTATATGAATGGAATCCACAGGAGTGGTGGAATCAAAGATTCCCAGTTGAAGATTCCCACAAGATTATCGTGGCCCTTCAGGAGCGGTGCATTAGTACTTAAAGAGGACTCGATAAATTGAGATGGGGATATCAATCTAAAGGAACGTATAACACAAAAGAGGCTTATAATCTTATGTTCAACCAGGGAGAAAACCAACACAGGGATATCTGGACTATGATTTGGCAATTTAATCCTTGGTCCAAAATTTCTACCTTTATCTCACTGGTCGCTCACAGATGAATCCTGACAGGAGAATATTTAATGAAAAGAGGCATGAATGGCCTGTTTTGGTGTGCCCTATGTGAACATGAGGAGGAAACTATGGATCATCTCCTAGACTTGTGCTCTATGGCTTCCTCCTTACGGGACTCGGGTGTTTCAATTTTTCAAAGTATTGGTCATGTGAGAGGTGAACCTCACCAAACGATAAAAGCATGGGATAAGGAGGCTTATATAAAACAAGTTATTCATAAAATATGGCTCATGTTCCCTATAAATTTGATGTGGGCAATTTGGAAGGAATAAAATGGGCGAGTTTTTGAAGGAAAGTAAAACCAGCTTCAAATAGTCTGGAAACAAGTTGTTAAACATATTCAAGAGACCATCAAAAGCACCTAGTGGAATGAGAAAGATTGGAAGATGGATGATAATAAAAAATGGATCTTGAAAGGATGGGGAATAGATTTCTCCCCATAGGGGTGGAAAACGTTTAAGGTAAATAAAGTACACCTAGAAAGTCCGAGTACCTAGTTCCCACCCCCGCGGGGTCACTTCAAGTTAAATTTCAATGGTGCCTCGAAAGGTAACCCAGGCTCGACTGTGTATGGAGGAGTTATCCGGAACAATGATGGAAACATTATCCAGCTTTTTCATGGGAATTTAGAACAAGACACTAACAATTCTTGGGAGATGGAAGGCTTTCTTCAAGGTATCAAGCTTTCCCTTAGCAATCGTTGGGAACCTCTTCTAATGGAAGGCGAATCTCATATAATCATTGAGATGGCCAAAAGGATCCACGGTGGGAAAATTGTTGCCAAAGTGGTGGACAATTGGTGTATGACATATGAGGTGGAGCGGTTAGATGATCTCATCTTAGGACGCCACACCTAGTCCTTCACCCATGTTAAACAGGAAGGGAACAAGGTGGTTGATTTGATGGAAAACATCGATGAAAAGAGTGGAGATCGGATGGTGGAAAGCCAGCTTCCCGGGGAGGGAGGCAACGAGTGGCAGCTTCAATGCTCACACCTAGCGGCTCGGGACCTTAGGATTTCCCAAGAACTGATGGACCGCACGCGACAAGTGTCGGGTCACTTGCTCGAGGTACATGTGTCTCCCTCTTCCATCTCCGGGAATCATCATCCCCCTTCATCGTGTTTCGACGTCGGTACCTCCTCATCCCATCAGGACATGATTTCTTAGGAATTCCCATCTAGTTCCATTAATGCAGAAAGACTAGAGCCAGGTCTTGCAAACATTGGGTAAGGTATCGTGATATAAGGAGGAAAGGTGATAGGTCTGTTTGAGTACCATGTCAATAAATAGTAAGTACAAAGGAATTAGTATGGTTGACTGATTTAGGATGAGTACCATGACTATATATTCAGCTTATGATTGCCCTCCTTGCATTTTGCGTCTTCTCTTCCTAAGGTGGTTTGCTGTGAGAAAACAAGAGTGGGTGGGACATCATTTAAAGCACCAAGATCATTTCCTAATGGTTCCCAAGAGGAAAGTGCATGGGGGAAGGATGGGTGACAAGGATGGAAGGAAGAAGCCTTCTCGTGAAATGTAGAGAGTTAGGAAAGCTGCTCATTTCTTCAGAGAGCATATTCCTCCAATAATCCGAGAGGAAATTGAGAGGGTTGAACGAGACCTGTGGAATCAGATGTAGGCCATGGATGTGAAAACCATCAAAGCCGAAGTGGAAGAATGGGTCAGTGATCCTGGTACCACGGTTGAGCGACTCTCTTCCTATGAATGAATGGTCACCACCCATTGGGTTACAAAGGAATTGGCAGCCCACGCTGTAATGGGTGGGGAAAACAAAGCGTTGGGTGATGAGAGCCTGTCAAATCCTAGAAGGAGCACTACCACGAAGACCGCTTGATGCATAAAAAGATTGATAGTATTTTTTTGAAGCTCAGAATTGCACTGGAGATTGCTGCGGAGGAGGAAGGTTCGTCTAGGGAACTTCTCCGGGGTCCCTGTCCTATTCACGACTTGAAGGTCCAGCCTGCTGCTACGGAGGACTCCAAGATCTGTGNTACTTATTTAAAAGTGTATAAATGTTGGTGAATCTTACCAATTCTTAAAACACCAACTATAAAATGTTTGGCGATATTTTTCAAAAAATATTTTAATTTGCAAGGATTTTATATCGTTTATATAATCATTTGACGATTTTTAGGGTGAAAAAAGTTTACCCCATCAAAATTGGGCGAAATAGGGCTTCAAAAAATGCAAAATGGCGAATATTTTTTTGGAGAAAAACCCCTAAAAATACCCCATGGGCTAAAATTCGCCCCTAAAATTATCCCTGGCTCTGTGGTCTTTGCTCAGGAACCTCAATTCACCAGAACACCCCCCGGCCCTGAAATGATGGATTTCGGGATTTCTCCATGGTTTAGGTGCTTTCTGTCTTTTGTGTCTTTTCTAGTCCAGGATGAAGTTAGTTTTTAGCTTTGTTATGTCTATAGTTATTGTTTATGGGTGTGGTTGTAGTAAGAAGGGTTGAAGTCATGTATCATTTTTTTGGTTCAAATACTTATATAATAAGTTGTAATGGGGAAAAGGGACGATAATTTAGTGGTGGGGACAGATAAGGGGAATTTTATTTTTGTGATGAATCTGTTTAATCAATCTCGCTAATGGTTTTGATTTTGGATGAGAATCTACAGCAAAGGTTAATGGCATCATCTGGAGAGTATGTGGTAAATGATGGTTTAGTGTCTACGTTTCGAGCCATTCTTGACTCAACATCAGGACATTATCAATGCTTGGGAAAATCTTGAGAACTCCAATTCATATAAATATAGATATAGAATAGTCGCAAGTAGTCGATACTAGGGTTTTGTTGATTTAATAATTATCAATTAGTTTTAATGTCTATTTCTTTTATAATAATTAGATATTAATATATTATTTATTTCTTAATATTCTTTAATATTAATATATTATTATCTTAGTTGTAATTTTTTTTTCATCTGGGGCAAACTAGGCTATAATCTTCTTGCTTAAAAAAAAAGAGGTTTTCCTCACAATGATAAATGGCATTGCTATAAAAATTCATTGATGTAAATGAGCATGTCTCATCTTTGGAATTTTAATTAAGTATTTGTTAGTACAAAACTAACTAAATGTCTAATGACATTAACGCTATTTAATTAAAATGACCCCTTAAACTCTCTAGTGTGAAATTGTTTAAATTAAAATATCATTAAATAATATTAATGATGTGATGAGAATAAGAGTAATGTTGACAATCCAAACTAAACTAAAGTTTTATTGAAATTTTGTTTTGGGTAATAATTTTTAAGTTCTTAACAATTTTTATTAAAACATTGGCTTCTTCATTAATTCAATAGAAAACATATAACGTTATTGATGATAGATACCTTCCTTCAGCCACCAGAATAGCCCCCACAATAGTCACCCCTACCTTCATTGTTAAAATAAAATGCTACATTATTATAACATGATCCAAATTTAGGAAATAAGAATTCATTAATTTATATTAATGGAAAGAGAGTTTTGGCATTTACCCATTTTCAAGTTTAATGTTCAATTTTTAATATTTAAGTCTCACATTTTAAGTATGATATGTATTTTTAGACAAAATATATATATATTACAAGTAAATATAGTTGTTGGCTCCTCAATCAATTTTTCGAATGAGAAAATAATTCTCATTTCCTAAATGAGAGCAACTAGTCAAATTGAGATAAATACATAAACCTCTACTTAGGGTGGGAATTTGAAAACAAAATAATCCGTCAAATTTGACAATTTTGATAGTTATATTATTTATATCAACAGTTTTAATGAATACTGATGATGTTCAAGGAGAATGTGTGACCATATTTCATGGTCAAATTGCTTCATGATGGCGCCAAATTCCAACCCTATCTCCACCTACGAAATGAGCCACATTTAATATATATATATATATATATATATTCAGAAAGAGAAAAACTTGGTTACTTGATATTCATTTTGAATCAAAGATAACTACAAATTGTTAAATTCCAATGCCTTCTATAGAAACCTATAAACATTTTGTGCTATGCACAACTAAAAAAAAGTTTCATTACATACCAAAACATCCAATCCTGACTTCCCCACATAGTTTGTAACAGTCAAACCAACCATACTTTTCCACAAATTATAACAAGTTATTACAGTCATCCAAGAAAGACTTGTAGGACCTTCAACCATAGACAAAAAACCAAAATTTAAAACACATATATAATAAACTTGGAAAGAGCCCTTTGATACAATGGATGTATCCATAGTTTCTTCAAAATAAAGAATTCCTTTAGGAAAACCCAGTGCACTTTTGGACAATCTATCCACCGTCACATTTAATTGGTGATAAATATGCTTAAAACATAAGTAGTTGCATGTATGCTACATAATTTTTATCCTAGAACACCAATGTTCCAAGACTATCACCTGTAGAGATGAAATGCTAGTAGCCTTGTCAATAATCACCAAGTACCTGAACAGACAAAATATTTTTGTTAGAAGTAAAAATAAGGCATCCCATAAGGCCAGAAGTCCAGCTCTGGCATTAGTACCAACACATGAAAACCCATCCATTTATGATAGTAGTGACCATTATTGAGTTGTAGCAGCATCCCTCCTCCACATAAACCCTTCTTATCTTCCCCATCAAAATATTCTATAGGAACCTCATCTTTCAAAGAGGGCCCAAAAATGTTTCTAGGAAAATTTACTTTGTCCTCCTTGAAACATTATTTAAAAAATCCAACAATCTTAGTGCTAGCAACAATAATATTGGAGGTTAAGTTCTAATAAATAAGAGCATTTAAGGACCTCTAGATCCCCCAACTAACAAATATTGGATGTTATTTATAATGAACATTTTTTCCAAATTTCCAAACTATGATCAAAAGAAGAACATTCCCAATTCACCTCTAAATGACTTCCATATTTGACTTCATTCAACACTTTCTTTGTAAAACTACAGTCAACAAAAATGTGATCATAGAATCTACATCATGTAAGCATAAACAACAATAATTTGGACAAATTCTACCTTGCATACAAAGATTATCCCATGTCATGATTCTATTCTCCAAACATAACCAGGAGAAACATTTTAATTTTAATGGAATATGCCATTTCCAATTTTTTTGGTGCCATCCCTTTCCTACTAATTCAATTGAAGAAGAAGAGATAGGTTAATATGTTAAATTTATATTGACATGTCCAGAAGAACGGTTCCATGACCAAACGATCTCATCTTTATCCTTTGATCTAGTATAATACCAATACGATGTAAGCCTACAATAAAAGTATTCCACTCAACAACAAGATCCCCCATGAGACCAAGATCCTCAACCATCATCCAATATCTAGTAGAGTGTCCTCCAACACCTAAATTTTTCAAATGGGTTAAATTTCTAAAGCCATTTTCTGAAAGATAGGATATAAGAGGTTGTGACATCTTGTAAATTTCATCACCTCCCAGAAAGGGAACAATTCCACCAATACCTTCTTACGATTATCAATTCTCCATGCCAACCAAGAGCCTAATCATGGGTATGACGTAATAAAACCATTCCAGAAATTTGAATCTTTTGAGATAGATTTATTAGAATTTTTGAACCAATCCACCACTAAAATATTCCTCAAGTATTTTTTCTTAAAAAGCTCACTCCACAGTCCATAACCAAAAATTCCTCTCCACAAACTTTTCAAACCTAAGGCATGACTAAACCATAATAGGTTCTTAATTCCCCAAACACCCATATTCTTAGGTAAATATTTGTTTTCTCAATTAACCAAATGTATCCTTTCCCTATTCAAATTCCTTAACCATATAAATTGCATCATTCTTTTCCTCAAAGTGTGTAAAATAAACATAGGAATCTTTTCTAAGGAAAGCCAACAAACTGGAATACTTTCCAGTCCTAACTTAATCAGTGCCATTCTACCTCCAATGGAAATCCATCTATCAGACCAGTTACCATTCCTTTTCTCCACTTTTTTCAAAAGAAAAATCCAATCTTTTTTTAAATAATTATATGGCTCAAGTATATACCCAAGATACTTAATCCTACCTCAATTGGATCAACTTTGAAAGGAAAAATAGATAGAATCTTCTGCAATACGTCCTTTGCAATACCATGCTAAAAAAATTGGATTTTTGCATACTAACATCCATTCTCGTTGCTTCACAAAATAGATTAATAATTTTATGGGAGGATTACCAATCATCTAGAGTACCATTACCAAACAAAAGTACATCATTCACAAAAAAGATATGTGTAATATAATGAATATAAGAAAACTTAACTCCTTTGGTCCTTCCTTCCCTCTTTGCTTTCCCAATAAGCCTGCTTAAACCCTCCACCACCAGTAGAAAAAGTATAGGAGACTAAGGGAAACCTTGTCTAATCCCTCTAGAGCTTGTAAACATGTAGGGGATCCATTTTCTAACACAATAAATCTTGTCGAAGTTACACAAGCCATGATCCAATCTAAAATCTCTAGAGCAAGTCCTATATGTAACAAAACCACTCTTAAAAAGACCTAATCTAATATGGTATATGCTTTAACCAAGTTCATTTTTATTATAAAAGTAACCAACTTCTTGGTCTTTATAGAGTGTAAACACTCATAAGTAATTCTTATAGCACCCATAATGTTTTTGTTAGCTAGAAACCCAAATTATTCCTTGGACATGACCTCAACCGATTTTGGTTTTAATCTATTCAAAGTCAATTTAGTAATGATCTTATATACCAAATTACATAGTGATATAGGTTTGTAGTCATTAAAAGAGTCATGTTGCACTCTTAGGAATAAGTGCAATAAAAGTAGAATTCAATGAACCAAAAACATAACTGTAAACTCTAGATTCCTCAACCACCTCCGAAAATATCATTTCTTAAAATATAAAAAAAAACTTAATGAAAAAGTCTATAGTCCAACCATTAGACCCTAGAATTTTAAACTTTGCAAATTTCCATACAACGACTTCAAGTTATTTTAAGGTAGCTTCCATACCTAACTTTTGACCTTCTTCACGGGTAAAAAATCTATGATAAATCTAAATCACTTGTAATTGGAAAATAATATCTGAAAGTCTCATCTCCTTAAAAAGTGAAGAAAAATGTTTCACTATTACTTTTTCCAAATCCAATGTATTTAAATTCCTTGATCATCCTTTAAGTCCCATATAGCATTGGAAACTTTTCTTTGATTTGCAAATTTGTGGGAAAATGTAGTGAAATGAATCACATTTAAATACATAATTATAAAGGTCTTTTACAAAATGTCATACTTTACAATATTTGTAAAATATATTCAATATCAATGATGTTCAAAGATAATTTAAATAACAATGATGTTCAAAGATAATTTATAACCATATTTCATGATCAAATTCCAACCCTAACCTCACATACCAACTAAGTCACATTTAAAAACATAACTCCAAATTTATATACATAATTCCAAACATCTTTTACAAAATGTTTTGCTTTACAATATTTGTCCAAAGATCTTTTACAAAATGTTTTGCCTTACAACAAATTCCAACCCTAACCTCACGTACCAACTAAGTCACATTTAAAAACATAACTCCAAATTTATATACATAATTCCAAACACCTTTTACATAATGTTTTGCTTTACAATATTTGTCCAAAGATCTTTTACAAAATGTTTTGCTTTACAATATTTGTAAAACGACATTCAATTTGTTTAGGTATTTTTTTTTTCACCAATAAATGAATTAGACGTTAAACGAGATTCTAATTCCATGAATTTTTTACTTCATCAATTAATATTAAACAAATAAGTTTTATGAGTCGTTTAATTAATGCCTCCTCTATCCCTTTTTTTTTTTCACACCTATCCTCTATCCCTTCCTACAAGAGTAGTCACTTATTAAGGAAACTCATTTTAGATGGGATGAATCGTGTCATAGTTAATGTATTTGTATACATAACCTATTTTAGAGGGTTTTACATAGTCCACTATATATATTTTGTTCGGTGTCATCCTATCATGGTTTGGCATTAGGTCCTTATCCTATCATGGTTTGGCATCAAGTCCTTCCACCTATGTTGTCATTTTTTCACTTTTATCTAGCTAATGCTTAGCTTTCAAAAATGGTGTTACATTTCCATAAACAAAATAAATTTTGTGGGAAAAAGCAATATGTTTATAGTCCAATGTTTAGTTATGATTTCGATTAGCTAACACAATTTTATGAGGAAGTACTTTACACAAATTTGTAGAAATTCAAAATTCAACCTAAGTTGGGCGTGAAAGTTTGTTTGTTTATAAGCCCAAGTCAATAAACTTATCTAAGGTGTTACTAATGTCTAAAAGAGTTTAGAAGCCCTAATAATTGAGAGGGAAGGTCAATAACATTACTTATGACAATACACTTACAATGGCCTAATGTAGTGCAGGAACTAGATTCTCAATGTTGAGTAGGGATCTTGTACGTTGTATCTCCATAAATTCAATGTTTCAATGATAAAACATTAAGGCATGCCAAATCTTATGAATATTTTAGATATGTTGGTTGTCCTTCCTTATAACCCATAATTTAGACTTGGAGGTATGAGTGTGTTTTACCCTTTTGGAAGTTTAGTTCCTAGATGAAGTCCTTGGGTCTCTTGCCTAGATCCTTATTTGGCCTTGCTTTTTGGATTCTTCCTTAGAGATTATCTTCCTATTGGAATGTTTGATGCAGGACAATAGGCTCGGTAAGATGAATTCATCCATGACTTCATAACAATCAAATGAATTCCAAGACCTACGGTCTTGCACATATGTAAATTGCTTTATTTTATAAAAAGCTAAATAAATATGGATAAGGATACTGGATCCTTTCCATGTGTAAAAGATAGGGTTAAGTTGAAGTGTGTTGAGTCATTAGCAGAGTCATAAGTCTTGATCCTGTCTTAATGGATATGAGAAACATAAATATATTTGTATTTAAACACAGTTAGCATACTTGGTAGATAGCTTGATAAGCTCAAAGAGTTTGGGTAAATTGGGAGCTTAGTTTAGCTCACAGAGCTTAGAACAGCTCATAGAGGTTTGAGAATAGCTCGAGGAAGCTTGAAGATTAGGTCAAAGGGGAGCTCGAAATTTTATTCCTGGAGCACATACAGAGATATCACTCTCTGATTGTATCGATCTGTTGGAAAATTTAAGCTTGGAAATGGTTTATAGTCTATTGAAATTCAATTTCTCATGCTTGGTTGAGAAGATTGCTATTCTATATGCATAATCATTGTTTATACAGAGAATTACAATTTATATATGCTTGCATGGAAGGATATAGAGATCGATTGATCGAGTCTTTGATCAATCGGATAAGAATTAGATCAATAGATGATAATCGAGGTCTAAGTATGTGTAGGTGTGGATGGTCGAGATCGTGGTAGGACCAGATCTACGACTATGGTTGAATTTTGCAAATTGGAGTTGCGACCAAGATGAACAATATCCATGGAAAGTAAATCATCCTCATGACTGAAGATCGTGTGGTGGAGATCGGATAGTGCTAAAGATCAACGATTGTGAGCTATTTCGCTGGGAGAAATAGCACAAACAAAGAAAATCCTGACGGGCACGATATTTGATGAAATCATCCTCGTAATATTTGAGATCCACGGTCGATATGGATCTAATAGTTGATAGTTCATTTCGCTGAGTAACTAGTAGGGACGTTAATTGATGGAGACGAGAGAAAAATTTCTATGAAATGCACTTCAACGTTCTTTGGAGTCCACCGTTGATTTGCTGGGGACACATAGCCAACACTTCACAAGGATTCCCCTGATCCTACTACACGGTGTTTAAGAGCAAAGGATGGACGTGAAATCTTTTATGAAACCAGGTTCATCAAAGGGTTGAAGTCTGCTCTTTAACGAGCTCTTGTGGGACATTGGTTGGGCATGCTTAAATTTAGCAGTTCTGCTAAATATAGAACTGACTATTTTGGATATCAGTCTCTCTAAAGATTGCTAGAAGGGGAGCTTGGGATCAATTGGTATTAGAGCAGAAAAGAGATTTTGCATGAAGGTATGAGAGTGTGATCACAATATTAATTTGTTTATGAAAGGTGGAATTGTTAGATAGGAGTTCATTTTCTTGTATGAAAGAAAAGACCACATTTATTCCTAAGCTACTAACAAATTCAGAGGAGGTTATTATTGTCTGGAAAATGCATATTAGTGTGCAAAATATTTGCATACAGTGGAGAGAAGTTTTGCAATACTAATTTGCAGGTTGAGGAAGAATGTTATTTGAGGAGAATAAGGCAGAATGTTGATTTCTGAACAGAGGAATTGAGGGAAGATTGTGGTGAGGGAACCCTCACAGCAAAGTGTTGTAGGAAATTAATGCAAGTGTAAATCCTATAGAGAGAATAGTGAGTGCTCAGAGGTTCTGTGTGAGAACCAAGAGAATGCCAATAGGTCAAGTAGGAGAAAACTTGATGAGGTGTTGAGAAGGGAGGATTGATTGCAGTTCATTATGAGTATGGATAAACTTGTGGAGGTAGTGAGAAAGGTGATTGTTGATAATTATCTAAAGGGTTCAAGAGGAAGCCACAATAGAGTAAAGGAAGATGTTGGTGCAGTTGGTATCAGGAGGGTGAGTCAAAGTAAATTTGACAAGGAGCTTACTAAGCTAAAGGAAAGGCTTAGTATAGTGATAGAGTTGTTGGAAGAAGCTACAGGAGATCAATATTATGGATGGAAACTGAAGAGGAAAGTACAATGGCCTGTAAAAAGGTTATGTACTAGGAATCTCAAACATAAGCTTAGTGTTTGGGTAAAGGAAGGGGAAAATCTCAGAGTAGCTGAGCATGAGGAGGAAGTTCACATCATGTATGAACCTGAGCAAGGTGTGTACCTTGGTAAAGAGGAAGAGGAGGCTGATATAGATTTTACTGACAAACTCATGAACATGGCAAAGGGTTCATATCCGTATGAGAAGGAAGAGAGGGATGTTGATGAGAGGTCTATTGAGGATCTCAAAGATTGTTTTGCATAAACAAATCAACATGGAAAGTTGGAGAAGAAGGCATCAGCCGAGACTGAAGTGCCGTATGTTTTTAAAGCTAATGATATGTGTTTAACTGCAGGTTGCACAAGTGGAACAGAGGGACAATTGCTGAATATTTTCCAACAGTTTGAAGAGGATGAAGATGAAGATAAAATCATCGAAATGAGGAATATCTATGCTCTAAATATCTATTTGTTGACTTTGTTACAGGTATTGTGCAAATGGATAAATGGGATAGTGAATGAGGAAGAAGAGTTTCCTGATGGCAATAAAATTTCCTTTCATTGGATAAAGGAAAATATAGAGGAAGAAATTGTCTTGAGAGACAACAAGGGATCTCAAGACAAGGTTCAAGATATTGAAGGAAGTTGTAATGAATCTATTGTGTTGCAGAAGCAGGAGAAGCCTTTGGAGGTTTTAAATACTTCTGAGCAAGAGAATATTGCAGTGGAGAAGGACATCCAGACAAGAATGTTTCAGCAAAGAGACATACTGGATGAAGAGATAGATGAGTTATGGCATCTTATGCAGAGATGTAAGAGGAACTGTAATAATGAGGTACAAATAGTCATTTGGATGACTATGGAAAATTTTGAAGATCACGACAGAACTAGTGAGCAACAACTACAAAACAAGATATGGGATCCAGGAAAATGGAGGACAAAAGTTACATAACCAAGGGGTCATGGTTTCTTTTTGAAACATAAGGATGGAGATGTGACAAAAACAAGAAAAGAGGAGAAGGGTTAAATCATTCATGCAAGGAATTCTTGAGCATTAGAATTTTTTCCCTAACATTATGTTTATTGTTTGTTTTTGTAACAGGTAAATGGATATGTTCACATGCAGATAAAAGAGAACCTATTGACAAGTTGTTTGTAGGTCAGGTAAAGGAGGAGCACAAGTGATCATGTACCAGAGACCTCTTACTAACAAAGTGTTGGAGGATATGGCTGAAGGGACTGTTCAAGATGAGAACACTGCCCAAATTTAAACTTTGGGTATCTGCTGAAATCCTACAAAAAAAGTAGGGAGGGAGCTCATGCACAGGAGCCCATGACTAGTTGTAAGCTGGGGAGTCTGATGCAGAAGCATAGGATCATGAAGATGAAGTCATCCATGACTTCATAAAAGTCAAATGAATTCCAAGACCTAGGGACTTGCACATTTGTAAATTGCTTTATTTTATAAAAAGCTGAATAAATCTAGATAAGGATACTCGATCCTTTCCATGTGTGTAGTAGGGATTTCGCCCTTACTACAGGAAGGAACAACTACCTTCCGTTTATAGGATGGAAGGGTAGGGTTCATTGTTGGTTGAAGGAGAACCTGCACACAAGGTTAGGGCCAAGCTGTAGAAACCCTGCAAAAAACTGTTAGCAAACAAAAGAGCTTCAAGCAATCAATGGAAACCTACAACAAAACATTAAACAATAAACCTGCAAGCAAACTATATTAGAAAACTACAATATAAGAAAAACAAAACACAAATATACCTTCTCTAGATGGAAATGGGCCACCATGCCCTAGCTTTGGGAGCACCTCTCAATGGAATGGGAGCTTTGGCTCAATGGAGAAATGGAGGAGAGGGAGGGTGAATGGATTGAGAAGCAAATGGTCTCAAAGCACTCACACGGGAAGCATAACGATAGGGAGAGAAGGAGTGATTTGAGAGTGATCCCCACCCCTCTATTTATATCTTTTTTAGGGTTTTAAGCCCCTGGTGAGGGCTTTAGCCCCCTTTTTGGGATTTTAGCCCCTTTCACCCAATTCTTAGATCCTTTGGGGGTTTTAAGCTCCTTTGAGGGGTTTTAGCCCCTATGGGCGCTATTTTGGCTCTTTTTAGGGGTTTTTAAGCCCTTTTTCATCTTTTTGAGCCTTTCTGAGGGTGTGGGGGTCAAATGAGGGTCATGCATGGATGTCCTTAGGTGGTGTAGGTCATGTAGAGCTCATTGGGGGATGTTTTGGGTTAACAGATTACCCCCTGATTTGTGAGGGCAGGAGCTCATCATATGGCCGACGGACATCATAGGATTTCCTGGGGAGAGGTGGTGCTTCCGGGGCTAGGGCATGGTGGCTTTTGGTTTTTGTATTAATACGGTTCCCATCAATGGGTGAGATACAAATAATGTGTGACATGTATATGGACAAGGCCAACATCCCCATGCTCGTAACGATGTCAAATGAATAATGTGATCTAAGCTCTACAATGCAAGAGTCAATAATGTACAACTAATGATACATGGTGGTTGCCTTAAGAAGAGGTTGAATACAATACTGATACGAAGAACTGCTACATTGGACCCATGGCATTCTCATGGAATCAATGCTATATCTTCACGACTGATGGTCTACTACATCTAGAATGGTACATAGTTGTAGGGACCCAATGACGGAGAGTCGGAGTCTTTGTGGTACAAATATACTGCATCAATCATAAATCTATTTAGAAGCACTAATGGGGCTTATGAACACTATCTCCAATGCAACTTGGAAATCACAAGGGACATGAACCTATTGGGGTCCCTTAAATAGACTCATCAATGTGCTAGAGTTAGGTGACATCCTGGGTCTTTGACCAAATACTGCACGGACCATTACCCTATACGAATCTCAACGGTGCGATGATGTAGCTAGAGTCGAGCACATGAGAAACAACCATCCCGAGAGGCACTAAGGAATCCTCTCAAGTTGTCCAAGGAACTCATCAATGAGGTTAATGAAACCAAGATACAGGGATCTCTGGGTCTATCCTGTGGAATACATGTGTTATTGTCGACAGAGGGGGACCTGCAACTGGTCAAGGCAATGGTGTTTCCTTGACCAGAAGCACGAGGGAGATAACCGAAAGATGTGAGGCAATCTGAGGACTGACCCACTGAATGGGGGGAGGGAGGGGGAGGATTTGAACAGGGGCAGAGGGAGTGTAGTGGGCTCAAACTTCCTTTGCTCAAAGTATGATGGCAGGGTGGACCAGGTAGCAAATGAAACTAACTCATGGGAAAGGGATCATAGCTGTAATATTGGGAATGTCACTGCAAATGGGATATACTTGGGGGAGGTAGATACTTCTAGTATTGATGGGATCCAAGGAAGACACATTGCAGAGTACTCTGAGCAAAGGTGACCCAAAGTGGGAATGATGCCAAACTATTACATGTGGGGTGGTGTCTAGAGACATCGTTGTGGTACGATCTCATGGATTTTTGGCGAGCCCGAGAAAGTAAATGCTCAATGGTGCTTTCAATTTTAGAGAGTCTAAAAGCATGAAGAAGACTCCAGTGGGGTCTCTTTTTCATTGATAGTCTCCTATGCCTGAAAAAGGTTAAAATTATACATAGGAGAGCTCGCCCATCCTTTAGGGGATGAGAGACTTCTTTACCATTGGTAGTGCAATCAGGCCGGAAAAGGTTAAACCTATACTGATTGGATGGTCATTCAGATACTTTTACGAGCATGAACGAAACCAAGTTTGCTCAGCAATATTTTCTTGATGAGAAGGTTGGAAAAGAGCTTAACGACAACCCATGGTGAGATTTTTTGTAGAGTTCGGCCCCTCTGCCCGAGAAAGCATAAAAGGATGCAGAGGGAAACGGTCTTGGCTTGAATGTGCCAAGGTGTTCCTTTTCATTTGATGGTATACATAGTCTGCAAAAGGAGATAAATGAGATGATGTAGATGCCCTTTCCTATACTTTAATGAGTGGGAAAGGAAGCAGATGCGCTCGACAATCTTTTCATTCTTTTAGGAGTCAGAAAAGAGCTTTAAAAGAAACTTCAGTATGGTCAACCGATCTAGGAGGCACTAATGGTGCCCCTATGTTGGGACAATGGGAAATGGTCCAAAGGTCATCCATGCAGTATGGATGGAGCAGGTGGCTCTAGAACATAACAATACATGCACGAGATAGATCGCGGCAGAGGCATGCGAATCAGTGCAGTAGTGGCACACAAATCGAGGTGGCTCTCGAACAGATGTTAGGAGAGTCGTGTGTGAGCTGTGGTGGATGGACTTGACTACATGTGATGCAAGTTTGAAGGTAGTTATGTGACAAATGCGTGCAAAAGAAATGATTCGTCCTCCGGGCGGTGGCCCGAAGACCTACGTAAGGTGCAGTGGACGGATTAGACATTTATATGCTGAAATAAAAATGATGTGCCTTCTGGAGAGATGGTTCGAGAACCCGCATGAGTGGCGGTAGGAAAGTGTGATGCAAGTACAGGTCTAGAGACACTTCCATCACAATGTGGTACGTAAACCAAGGTAACTTCTAGGAAGTGGTCCCAAAAATTACTTGTTAAACATGAGATGATGGTCTCATTAGCAGATAGAGGGCGGAATTCTAAAACCAGTGGTGCAAACAACGTCCGAAACGGACTCTATATGGTCCTGTTATGCAAAATGGAAGAAAATAGGTCAAATGGGGCCTATAAATGAGTGGGGACCACTTTGTGAGGTGTCATTGTCACTGTTCACTACAGAGTTGGAGAGGTGGGCCCTAAATTTCTTTTGTTGATTTCTCTCGTTTTGACCGGTGGTTTTGAGATCCATGACTTGTAGGTAAGAGTTCTTGCAAAATCTATCCTTTTCAGTGGTTTACATTTTGCATTTGCTCTTTTGGGGGTCCTCTATGAGGCTGTTAGGGTCTCTATGAGCCAGGTCGCACCTTTCGTGGGTGAAAGAGCGACTGGGTCGCACTTGTGAGGCTTTTTTGAGTGACCTGGTCGCTCTTTTTGGCAAGACAGGTGTGAGTTGGTCCCTGGGTGGATTTTTTGCTGAAAGCTGTATTTTGCTTGTGCAGGATGCCTGAGGCAAAGTGGCATGAGAGAGACTACAAATACCTCTGGGAGGAGGAATTATGGGACGGGAATGTGCATGATGCACTGGCCCGTTGTGGGTTACTGAAGTTCATGCGGATACCCCTCATGAAGAGCTTGCATTTGTTGCTGTAGACTTTGGTGAGATTTTGGGATATTGGGGAGGAGGCCTTCCTGATGCAGGGATAATGTGTTGAGATTACGTTGTTGGATGTATACTTTTTGACTGGACTCCCTATGTTGGGAGTTGTTGGTGACTTGGCGCCAGTACTATCTCGTGGGGAGACACTTGAGGAGCTGTGTGAGAGGCACTGTTACATGACTGCGTACGTGCGTGGCTCGTACATTTTGACATGTGAAATTGAGGATGTGTCAACATGGGCCATTGCGACCATGCTTCTGTGTATCTTGGGCTCCATAGGTAGTCACAAGATATCTGGAGGGCAATTGTAGATAGTAGAGCATGTCATGGGAGGCACTTACTATGGATGCGCCTAGATGTATCTTTTGGCTGTTCGGCGTCAGCTGAACAATGCAAAGGCATTTGTGGGAAACTTTTGTTTTGGGTCCTTCTTATGTGCTTTCTTTTTTGAGAAAGTACCTACTCTATGTCCTCATAGGGCAGTGCGGGATGGTGGTCCGCGGGAGTTGTGGATGCACAAGTGGTTCCAGATGATGGTACGAGAGGGTGGCGACAGAGTGGGTCACTTCTTCACCGAGGAGTTACTTGAGTAGTGGTGGCAGCTCCAAGTGGTTATTGAGGAGTACCCTTATGTGGGTATAGAATATCGTGGGGACCCTAAGATGCCCAAGCTCCCAGCCAGGCATGGGGACCAGTTGGTATGTATGTGTGATGTTTTTGTATTCATCTTTATACATAGTGTAGTTGAGCTGGTTGATGATTATATGTATAGACTGATGGTGTCTTTGTTTGTGTATGCATATATTGGTCCTCGCCCACCACTCGGCTATCAGAGGCGAGTGGTCGCTATTGCGGAGGCAGCGGTCCCTGTGGGGAATCCTCGTAGGTGACGACAGGAGGCAGAGACTATTTTGCTGCACTTGGAGCAGCTAGCTAAGGGGATCTCAGATGATGGATGGCAGCATTTAGACAATGAGCTGATCGCTGCCATTCACAGTGTGCCTCCAGAGTGGACATTTGTGATGAGGAGGATGGTCGTAGCCTATGATTACTTTTGCCGAGCGGCACGAGGGGATCTTCCTCCTGAGGATGATGAGTCTTCCGAGGAAGAAGATGACAATGATACTGATTCAGATTATGAGGACGAGTCTGAGCCAGACTAGCAGCTAGTGGGGCTGCCCCTAGTGCATTGGTGCACTTAGGATTTTTTGCATTGCTATGTATATTCAGTTGAGAAAGCATCTGTGGCTTCTCATTTTATACTGGACATATTTTGGACATGTAATTTATCTATCTGTATATAATTTTGACGCACGTGGATGTGCTTTTTATGGTTTTTGATCTGTGAGTCTTTTTATGATGATGTGGAATGAAATGCCTATGTGATGTATTTTTACATAAGTATGCATGTTTATCTATGATGATGCATGATGTTGTGTTTCCTATATGCGATTATGAATATACCAGTTTAGAATGTCATTAGCCATTTGATATGCTACACTATTGAGGTTTCTAGGAACATGTGTGAATGTGATGGATTCAAATGTTCTAACCATCTGTTTAGTGTGCAGGAATTTTCTAAAGAGACAAGGATCACGTACCCGGTAATAGTTGTTCAACTGGGAGACAAGCAGCTGGGATTCTAAGAAGACATCGAGATGGAAAATGCCCAACTGGAGAGCAGCGACCAAGAGGCCATTAACACTATCATATTTAGCCTGGTTGTTGGTCGCACTGCCCACTCATATTCCGTCGATATGGATCAACTCATGCGATGGGGAGTAGATGACCCATGCAGCCAAGGCAAGGTTTGGATACCATCTGCTTGCTCCGTCAGTAAATCCAATGCACCAATATGAGGTAGCATCCATTTGGAGCAAATTAACAAAACAATACATAAGACTCACTTTAAAAAAATGTGTAAAACAAAAAGCGACAAGACTATATTACAAGTTGAACTGTCGTCACTTAAAGAGGTGACGTTAGAGGGAAAGTGGTTTAGACTTTCAGGGGATCAGTGGTCATTCCTTTGTGTGACACGATGAATGCTAGGAGATGGCCCGTTGGGACACAGAAAACACACTTGAAAGGGTTCAAGCGGATTTTGTACTTGCGACATCATAGGAAGGCTTGTCGCAAGTCATCTATGTGTTGTGCTTGCTTATGTGACCGCGCAATGAGGTTGTCAAGATAGATCAACATGATGTGGATGAGGTCGCGGAAACAATGTGTCATGGCACACTAGAAGGTGGCTCCAGCATTCTTCAGACCAAAGGGCATTACTCGATAGGCGAATGTGCCCCACAAGGTTGTGAATGTAGTCTTGTAACGATCTTCTTTTTGGATCTGGATTTGGTTATATCTAAAAAATCTATTCGTGAAGGAAAAGACCTCATGTCCGGCACATGAATCGATAATTTGATCGATGAAGGGTACTGGGAAGTTGTCTTCGGGACACACCCAATTTAGATTCGCGGATGGTACCCTATTTTTTATTCACGGGAATAGGATTTGAAATCCAAGTGGTGTACGCAATGTGGTAAATGAAGCTGGTTGTGCGCAGCTTCTTGATTTCGGCTTTGATCGTGGCAGCTTTGGAGGGATGGATAGGTCATTGCTTTTGGCATATGGGGGCCACATCGGGCCATGTCTCGATGTGTTGTTCCACAATGGATGGATCCAACTTAGGAATTTCAGTGTAGGACCAGGAAAAGATGTCACAAAATTCTTGGAAGAGGGCTTTGTAGGCAACAACTTCTTCTAGGGAGCAGGATGCCCCCATCATGATTTCTTCAACAACCTCAGTATTGGTTAAGATCTTGATTTTGATGGTTGGTGAGATGTTGTCCATGTTCCCTTCTTCGAAGGCATCTGGCGCCGGAATGGGATTTTTGAACCAGTCGACTTTCCCATGAATGGAATCTTTGGTTTCCACAGAAAAATGGTTAGGCTGCGACACAAGCTCTTCGGGGAGGAAGAACGAGTGATGGTGCATGCCATCCCATGGGTATTTCGGGGTGGTTAAGGCTTCAAATATCTCCTCATCATTGCGGAAGTGACGAAGAGATAGGTCTGATGGACTGTTGGTGATGGTGGAGACAAGAGGGTCTGTAGAATTGGACATCATGTAAATGGACATGGTGTCTGAAGAAGGAGGTGGGGGTTGAATTTATTCGATTAGAGTGATCTCAGATTCAAGGGAATGTTGTCGAAGGTTGGCTAGAGCCATTCAAAACTTGGACAAGTCTTGGTAGTGGTGAGAATAGTGTCCATACAATCTGTAGAGGGCGCAAACATGGTTTGTTCTCAATGACTTGTTTTTCACTATTGACCCACTTGGGAGTTCAACCACGGGGAGGTTTTTTGTTGTATCCATGGCATCCAAATGTTTGTGGATTATAGGAATCTCCGGGAAGTTCTAAGTTGGATGGCCCTGTTCTTCGCAGATGGTGTAAGGTGGGATCTGTCAAGGTTCAGCGGTAGCTTTCACGTATTTTCCCCTGGCCCTTTTTGGGTGGGGTGGTGCGGGTGCGGTGGTTGGTTTTTGCAGGCCAGGTGGAGGATGAGATTTGACTACAATGGGTTGCACGAGGGTTAAGACTACATGGGGTATTGGAGGTTGGGTCAATGGATCAAGGTACCACACAGGAGTTCCCAATGTGAAATGGGTAAGTTTAAAGTAGCCATTATTGGCTTACTCATGACACTAGGCGGGGGAAAGAGGAAGGGAATTATGTGGACTGTGGAGGATCCCAAATAACTCCTTGATGGTTGTATGTGGGCATGAGGCTGTGGTTGCGGTTGCACATAATGCTGCAGCTGTGGATAGTGTTGCAGCTATTGTTGATGTTGCGGCTATGGACGATGTTGTGGTTACGGTTGGGACTGCAGTTGAGGTTGTTGTTGTGGTGCAGCAGTGCTGGATGAGAGCATGCACAAATCCGCAGTCTCATTTGGTGTCAACGGTGGTGACACTAAGGAGAAAGCATTCATCATTGTAGTATCGAGAAACAACCCAGGGCCCACATTCAACAATGGGGAGGCTGGTATGTTGTCAACCATGGTGTTGACTACAGGGATAACATTGACGGGTATGGTTATCCCTTGTAGATCAATGGTGTTGATCGTAGGGATAACATTGGCTGGTGCAGTTAACCCTTGCGGATCGTGATAAGTCAGTTGGTCAACCGTCATGATTTTCCCTTCGTGGGGGAACATCATGAGATGAAAAATAGTTGATGCTACGGCTCTCATGGCATACATATAACTTCTTCCGAGGAGAAGGTTATAGTCCAACTGAGCATTGACAACCTCTATATCAATCAGTACTGTTTTCCCATCTAATGTGATGGGGACATGAGGGAGGATTCCTTGGGCTTTAGTGGGGTGGCCATCATAAGCCCACAGAGTAGTAGAGGATAGTTGCAGAATTGGGGAACCTGGCTTCTGCCAGACTAAGGTTGACATGACACACATGGATGCCCCCTTGTCCATGATACACCTGTGCACGACCAAATTCCGGATGGATATCGGGATTTGGAAGGCAATTGTTGATGGCATCCATAGTTCTCCATTCTTCATGTCAAATGTGATCAACTTGGAGTCGGAGGGGCTCTACAACATCGAGGGCGACTAGTAAGGCCTTTCGTTGCATTAGGAAAGTTTTGAGTACCTTGAGAGCGGACATGGTCATAGGTGTTTGGGCCAAATCATCCACGATGCCGTAGCTTACAGTAGCTCTAGCCATGACGTTGTTGGCAACCTGCCATATGGGGGGGAGCAGAGGAAAAGGGGGTAAATGAAGAGGTGCAATGGATATTTTGGACATAGATGTCGGTAATGTATTAGCGGGTTTGGTGTTAGTTCCATACTGATTTCAGTTGGTCTGTAAATTGACCTCTTCAGTTGTCATGGCTAGCAGGTGGTGAACACCTGTTTCTGCTATTGGAGGTGCCCCCGGGGCGTTGGGATTGGGATGGGGAGTGGGTGCAGTTTCTACCAATCCTTGGATTGACAATGTGTTTTGGAGGACCGTGGGTGGAGTCCTTGGTGGTGCCAGGTTGGGTTGAGCTGGGGTTTCCATATTGGTAGCATGCTGAACCTTGTTGTGAATGGCCTGCTTAGTGTGACGCATGAATGGGCATTCATGTGTATAGTTCCCATAGACCTCACACAAATTGCATAGCTAATTTGTGTGCAACGGGGTGTTGCGTCTAGGTGCGTTTGGTTGCTGAGGGTTTTGGGATGGCCAGTTTGCCCTAGCATTGTTGGGAGGATTTGGTTGTTGACCGCCTCCCTATGGTTGATTGTTTCCTTCATTCCGGGCTCAGTTGTTTCTGGCTTGCCCTTATTGGTTATTGGGGGCTGACTGGTTGGGATGGTTTTGCTATGTAAACACCTATCCTAAAGGTGCTGGCAGAGTGGGGGTGGGGGCTTGAACGGCTTGCACGGGTGGTGCATAGTAGCCTTGGGGGGGTGGAGGTGCCACAAATGTGAGCGTTTCTCCCGCATATTGTTGTGCCGGCCAAGCTAATGCGTGGGCCTGCTTCTGCGATGCAAGTTGCGCATAAGAAGTGGTAGCTCCGGACTGGGACATCATTCTTGCATAATCCGGATTTTGGTTTGAATAGGAAACACTGGGGGTGTTGCTTGGTTGTGGTGGTATTGCAGGTGGTGTCGGGCAGTACTGTGGTTGGTGGGAGACAGAACCTATGATGCCATCTGCGGCATGGGATGCCCCCGGTGCATCCCGGTAGGAGGTACTTGCATACGGAGCATCTGGAATGACCGTGTAGAGTTATCTGGATTGTGCGCAGATGAGGTCAAATTGCTGGGCCTTCAAGATGGCCTCTTCCTTTGTTTGGGGATGTTTGGAGGTGACGTCCTTGGCTATAGGTGGTAGCAAGGTTTTCAAGAACCAGTCCAGGAAGATCCTGTCATCAAGCTTGATCTTGCATATGCTGCGATGTCGCCTCCACTCGTGGATGTGGTCGGTGATGTGGGTTGTAGTGTTTTGGCGGCAAGATAGCAAGATTTCCACTCCTTCATCATATCTGACGGGGAGCTGGAAATATTGTAGGAACATAAAGGCCAAGGAGTTGAAGTCTGGGTACTTGGATTGTGGTAGCTCAATGTACCACTTGGTTGTAGCACCTGTGAGGGTGCGTTGGAACAGTACGAGTCTGATCAAATCATCTACGATGCTATTTGATGAGCACCATAGGTGAAACATCATGATATGGTTTTGGGGGCATTCCCCTGCCTTCCGTTCAAACTTGGGGATGTCTGAGGGGAGTTTGGTTGGCATGGGAGGTCAAAAGGTTTGATGGCAGATGGGGTCATTTGTTAACCTAGCCAAGTCTGGCAGGTTGAGGCATGCCATAAAAGGAAGGTTTGACCCAAGGTTGATGTGTGATGGAGTGGTGATAGTGGTAGGGTTTACAGGAATATGATGTACCTGCGTGACTGGGAGTACTTGTGGCACAGTTATGGATGGGCCACTACCCCCATGTATGATAAGGGGGACAATATAGGTGGAAGGGCCACTACCCCTAGGCATGTCAAGTGGGACAGTGTGACTAGAAGGGACATTGTCCCTAGGCATGACGGGTGGGGTAGTTTGACTGGTCAGTATGGGTGGTGGTAGTTGAATTATGACGGTTTACATGATAGTGCTAGGGCCAACAGTAGGGGTGTTGTTGGTGGTGTGGGGTATGGACGCAGGTCCACTGCCAATCACCAAGCCAGAAAATGGATCTGGGTTTGCACCAGCCATGGGTCTAGATGGTGTAGTGTGTAGATCTGGCTCAGATTGGTATGATTCTGAGTCTGAATCAGAGTATTTGTGGCCTTTTGATGGTGTAGAGGGTCGTCGAGAATGGTCTCGACGGTGTTGGTTCAAGGACCCAAATTGTGGTGGATCGCCTCTCAGACGTGAGGAAGAGCGTGGGGGATCAATTGTGTCTGGTTGGTATGTCAGGTGGTGAAATCAGGTGGTGACGTTCTGGACCTTGGTTTCAATGGCTTCCTATTGGATTTTAGGTGGTCACTCGGCCACCAAGACTGCCAGGAGACAGTGCTTGAATTTTTCCTCACAGGAGTACTAGTCAATTGGTGGGGGTTGTTGCCTGTTTTGCTTGGCAATTCCTCTCAACGGCCAGCTACTTTGGGGTTCCCGTGGTACTCCTCACAATGAGTTTCTGGGTTGAGCCCAAGTACTTCCCATGGTTAAGGCAGTCAAGGACTTATGTCCTCAAGGACTGCAAGTGTTTGAATTAGTGTAAATTATAAATTTTAATGGCTAGCTCAACGTCATGAACTGAGTTTGGTTGTTTTATGTGGTATGGTTTGTGTGCATGTCCATTGTATTTCTGTTATACTTGGTGGCTGCTTATATGGTTTATGAACATTTCACAGAGATTGTTTGGTTTATTGCAGAATTCATAACATGGGTAAATCGTTGATGAAAGCAGTAAATTGTAAACAAAAATTTAAACACATGCCATACCTGAATCTGAACTATGGTAGCCTGACTAGGTGATTGTCTTACACCTGTATTTCTCTTTAACCAGGAAAGAGTGCTGGGCTCTCAACACAATGGGACTAAGCCCATCCGTGAATCCTCAGGTCACTGTCTGGATGCAAGGTCGGTCAACAGGGAGGACGTGAACATCGTGAAACCCCCATCGGTCTCCACCCCCTCTACCTTCCAAGTCACCTGTTTTTAGTGGTCTCGAAAAATTGCAGATGAAGTTCCTATTACTATTCGAGCTTCACCCTTCGTCTTATCCCAGAATACCTCGAAGGGTGATGATTGGGTAGAGAAGGAAGGGCTAGGCAAGATATTAATTTCAAATTAAGAATTGAAACTTAACCTATAGTAATTTTGTTCAAGCTTTAATCAGATTCTTTAAACCATTAACCATTTGATTTAACAGTGATTTACACAGATTGAAATGAAATAAACACAGATGGCTGGACAGAGGTGGCTGAGCCGTACTGACAGTCCAGATAACTCAAATAAAAGAATCTGAGAGACATATCGTTCTTTTCAGGGAAAATGTGGCGAGGGGGTTGCCAAATTTTCCCCAAATCACGCAAGGGGTCACTAAGAAACTGCAGACAGGAGCGATCTGCTTTTTGGGAGGAAGTCTCACCTTTTGGGCCTGAATGAGCGACCCGGTCGCACCTTTCAGTTAGATAAGAGCGACCTGGTCCAAAAAATTAATTTTTTTAAAACTTGAGCCAGGACCGGCCGACAGTAACTTGTACTATGGCCAAATTGGCTCGGTTTGGCCTTAAGGAGGCTCAACTATGAATTAAAATGCATAAAAAGACAGATCTAAAGTATATTTGAAAGAAAATTAAAATAGGGCAAATAAAAACTGAAACACAAAAATTAAATCCAAGGGTCCTATAGGATTGCCCTGGTATGGTCGCTAGTTCTGTAGTAGGGCTTTCGCCCTTTCTACAGGCAGGAATAACTACCTTTCGTCTATAGGACGGAAGGGTAGGGTTCCTTGTTGGTTGAAGGAGAACCTGCACACAAGGTTAGGGCCAAGTTGTAGAAACCCTACAAGAAACTGTTAGCAAACAAAAGAGCTGCAAGCAATCAATGGAAACCTGCAGCAAAACATTAAACAATAAACCTGCAAGCAAACTATGTTACAAAACTACAATATAAGAAAAACAAAACACAAATATACCTTCTCTGGATGGAAATGGGCCACCATGCCCTAGCTTTGGGAGCACCTATCAATGGAATGGGAGCTTTGGCTCAATGGAGAAATGGAGGAGAGGGAGGGTGAATGGCTTGAGAGGTAAATGGTCTTAAGGCACTCACACGGGCAGCATAACGATAGGCAGAGAAGGAGTGATTTGAGAGTGACCCCCACGACTCTATTTATAGCTTTTTTAGGGTTTTAAGCCCCTGGACAGGGCTTTAGCCCCTTTTTTGGGATTTTAGCCCCTTTCATCCAATTCTTAGCTCCTTTGGGGGGTTTAAGCTCCTTTGAGGGGTTTTATCCCCTTTTTGGAGGTTTTAGCCCCTATGAGAGCTATTTTGGCTCTTTTTAGAGGGTTTTAAGCCCCTTTTCATATTTTTGAGCCTTTCTGAGGGTGTGGGGGTCAAATGAGGGTCGTGCATGGATGTCCTTAGGTGGTGTAGGTTATTTAGAGCTCATTGGAGGATTTTTTTGGTTAACAATGTGTAAAAGATAGGGTTAAGTTGAAGTTTGTTGAATAATTCTAGCGAATCATTAGCAGAGTCATAAGTCTCGATCTTATCTTCATGGATCTAACAAATAGAAATGTATTTGTATTTAAACACAGTTAGCATACTTGGTATATAGTTTGATAAGATCGAAGAGTTTGGGTAGATCAAGAGCTTAGTTTAGCTCACAGAGCTTAGAATAGCTCATAGAGGTTTGAGGATAGCTTGAGGAAGCTTGGATATTAGGTCAAAAGGGAGCTCAAAATTTTATTCCTAGAGCACATACATAGATATCACTCTCTGATTATATCGATATGTTGGAAAATTCAATCTTGGAAATGGTTTATAGTCTATTGAAATTCAATTTCTTGTGCTTGGTTGAGAAGATTGATATTCTATATGCATAATCATAGTTGATACAAAGAATTACAGTTTATATATGCTTGCATGGAAGGATACAGAGATTGATTGATTGAGTCTCTGATCAATTAGATAAGAATTAGATCAATAGATGATAATCAAGTTCTAAGTATGTTTAGGTATGGATGGTCGAGATCGTGGTAGGGATAGATCTACGACTGTGGTTGAATTTCGCAAATTGGATTTTTTACCAAGATAAACAATATCCCCAGAAATTAAATCATCTTGACAATTGAAGATCATGCTGTGGAGATTAGAGAGTGCTAAATATCAATGGTTGTGAGCTATTTTGCTGGGAGAAATAACATGGACAAAGAAAAGATCGACAGGCGTGATATTTGATGAAATTATCCTTATAATATTTGAGATCTATCGTCGATCTAGATTTGACGATTAATAGTTCATTTCATTGAGTAACTAGCAGGGACATTAATTGCTGGAGACGGGAGCAAAATTTCTATGAAATGCGCTTCAACATTTTTTGGAGTCCACCGTTGATTTGGTGGGGACACAGATGCAGCGATTCATAAGGATTCCGCTGATCCCACTAGAAAGGTGGTTTAAGAGAAAAGGCTGGACGCGAAATCTTTTATGAAATCTAGTTCACCGAAGTGATGAAGTCCTCTCTTTAACGAATGCTTGTGGGAAATTGGCTGAGCACGTTTAAATTTAGTAGTTCTGCTAAATATAGAGCTGACTAATTTGGATATCAGTCTCTCTAAATATTGCTAGAAGGGGACACTGGCATCAATTGGTATCAGAGCAGAAAAGGGATTCTGCATGAAGGTATGAGAGTGTGGTCACATTAGTAATTTGTTTCTAAAAGGAGGAATTGTTAGATAGGAGTTCATTTTCTCGTATGAAATAAAAGACCATATTTACTCCTAAGCTACTAACAAATTCAAAGTAGGTTATTATTGACTGGAAATATGCATGTCATAGTGCAAAAGATTTGCATATAGCAGAGAGAAGTTTTGCAATACTAATTTGCAGATTGATGAAGAATGTTCTTTGAGGATAATAAGGTAGATTGTTGATTCCTAAACAGAGGAATTAGGGGGAGATTTTGGTAAGGGAACCCTCAAAGTAGAGTGTTGCAGGAAATGAATGCAAGTGTTAAGCCTGTAGAGAGCATAGTGAGTGCTCAAAGGTTCTATGTGAGAACTAAGAGAATTCCAATAGTTCAAGTAGGAGAAAACTTGATGAGGTGTTGAGAAGGGAGGCTTGATTGCAATTCATTATGAGTATGGATAAAATCATGGAGGTAGCAAGAAATGTGATTGTTGATAATCATCTAAAGGGTTCAAGAGGAAGCCACAATAATGTAAAGGAAGATGCCAATGTAGTTGGTATCAAGAGGGTGAGTCAAAGTAAATTTGACAGGGAGCTTTTTGAGCTAAAGGAAAGGCTTAGTATAGTGACAGAGTTGTTGGAAGAAGATACAGGAGATCAATATTATGGATGGAAACTGAAGAGGAAAGTACAATGGCCTATAAAAAGGTTATGTACTAGGAATATCAAACAAAAGCTTAGTATTTGGGTAAAGGAAGGGGAAAATCTCAGAGCAGCTGAGCATGAGGAGGAAGTTCACATCATGTGTGAACCTGAGCAAGGTGTGTACCTTGGTAAAGAGGAAGAGGATGTTGATATAGAGTTTGCTGACAAACTCATGAACATGACAAAGGGGTCATATTAGTATGAGAAGGAACAGAGGGATTTTGATGAGAGGTCTATTGATGATCTCAAAGATTGTTTTGCAGAAACAAATCAACATGGAAAGTTGGAGAAGAAGGCATCAGCTGAGACTGAAGTGCCTTATGTTTATAAATCTAATGTTATGTGTTTAACTGCAAGTTGCACAAGTGGAACAGCGGGACGACTGCTAAATATTGTCCAACATTTTGAAGAGGATGAAGATGAAGATAAAATCATGGACATCTGGAATGTCTATGTTCTGAATATCTATTTGCTGACTTTGTTACATGTATTGTGAAAATGGATAGCTAGGATAGTGAAGGAGGAAGCAGAGTTTCCTGATGGCAATAAAATTTCCTTTCATTGGCTAACGAAAAATATAGAGGAAGAAATTGTCTTGAGAGACAATATGGCATCTCAAGATAGGGATGAAGATATTGAAGGAAGTGATAATGAATCTATTGTATTGCAGAATTGGGAGAAGCCTTTGGAGGTTTTAAATGCTTTTAAGCAAGTGAATATTGCGGTGGATAAGGACATCCAAACATGAATGTTCCAGCAAACAGACAGACTGGATGAATACATATATGAGTTATGGTATCTTATGCAGAGATGTAAGAGGAACTGTAACAATGAGGTACAGACAATCATTTGGATGGCTGTGGAAAATTTTGAAGATCACTACAAAACTAGTGAGCAACAACTACAAAACAAGATATGGGATCCAAGCAAATGGAGGACTAAAGTTACATGACCAAGGGGTCATGGTTTATTTTGGAAACATAAGGATGGAGATGTGACAAAAACAAGCAAAGAGGAGAAGGGTCAGAGAATTCATGCAAGGAATTCTTGAGTATCAGAATTTTTTCCTGACATTATGTTCATTGTTTGGTTTTGTAATAGGGGAAATTGATTTGTTCACATGCAGATAAAAGAGAACCTACTGACAAGTTGTTTGCAGGTCAGATAAAGGAGTAGCACAAGTGATCAGGTACCAGAGACTTGTTGCTGACAAAGTGTTGGAGGACATGATTGAAGGGACTGTTCAAGATGAGAACACTATCCAAATTTACACTTTGGGTATATGCTGAAATCCTACAGAAAAACAGCAGGGAGGGAGCTCATCGACGAGAGCACATGAAGAGTTTCAAGCTGGGGAGTCTAATGCAGGAGCATAGGCTCATTAAGATGAAGTCATCCATGACTTCATAATAGTCAAATGAATTCCAAGACCTAGGGTCTTGCACATATGTAAATTGATTTATTTTATAAAAAGCTGAATAAGTTTGGATAAGGATACTCGATCCTTTCCATGTGTAAAAGATAGTGTTAAGTTGAAGTTTGTTGAGTAATTCTAGTGAGTCATTAGTAGAGTCATAAGTCTCGATCCCATCTTCATGGATATGAGAAACATAAATATATTTGTATTTAAACACAATTAGAATATTTGGTAGATATCTTGATAAGCTTGAAGAGTTTGGGTAGATTGGGATCTTAGCTTAGCTCACAGAGCTTAGAACAACTCATAGAGGTTTGAGGATAGCTCGAGGAAGCTTGAAGATTAGGTCAAAGGGGAGATCAAAATTTTATTCTTGGAGCACATACAGAGATATCACTCTCTGATTGTATCGATTTGTTGGAAAATTCAATCTTGGAAATGGTTTATAGTCGATTGAAATTCAATTTCCTGTGCTTGGTTGAGAAGATTTCTATTCTATATGCATAATCACTATTTATGCAGAGAACTACAGTTTATATATGCTTGTGTGGAAGGATACAGATCGGTTGATTGAGTCTCTGATCAATCGGATAAGAATTAGATCAATAGATGATAATCAAGGTCTAAGTATGCGTAGGTGTGGATGGTCTAGATCGTGGTAGGACCAGATCTACGACTATGGTTGAATTTCACAAATTGGAGTTGCGACCAAGATAAACAATATCCCTGAAAAGTAAATCGTCCTCACGATTGAAGAGTGTGTGGTGGATATTAGAGAGTTATAAAGATCAACGACTGTGGGGTATTTCGCTGGGAGAAATAACGCAGACAAAGAAAATCCCGATGGGCGCAATATTTGATGAAATCTGCCTTATAATATTTGAGATCCACTGTCGATATAGATCTAATGGTTGATAGTTCATTTCACTGAGTAATTAGTAGGGACGTTAATTGCTGGAGATGGGAGTGAAATTTTTATGAAATGAGCTTCAACGTTTTTTGGAGTCCACTGTTGATTTCATGGGGACACAGATCCAACGGTTCATAAGAATTCCATTGATCCTACTAGCAAGGGTGTTAAGAGCAAAGTTTGGACGCGAAATCTTTTATGAAATCCAATTCACCGAAGGGTTGAAGTCTGCTCTTTAATGAGCCCCTGTGGGACATTGGTCAGGCATGGTTAAATTTAGTAGTTCTATTAAATATATAACTAACTAATTTGGATACCAGTCTCTCTAAAGATTGCTAGAAGGGGATCCTGGCATCAATGTTGGCATTCATGTTTGATCTAGTCCCATAGTTAAGATTTACCCTTGAGAGGTTTTTAACATTCTCATATATGTTTGAGGGCACCCTCAAATGTTGATTAACACATGATTTCCCCTTAATTTTATGCCTTGCCTTTAGTGCATGATTCCAAGTTGTATAGATAACTTGGCACTATCATCCATGCAAATGTTTAACTTGTGGACAAAAGGTTTCATTTTGGTTGAAAAAGGTATGACTAGCATAGTAAACCCACATGTGAGTACACTCAAAGTGGTGGTTTTTCCAAATGATTGTTTGTCATTTCCTTGATGCTATTGTTTTATTTCCTTTCTTGTTAGTATTGATATTTTTTGTCTTTGTTTAGTCCCCCCCTTTTTTTTATCTCTATGAAGCATTAAAATTTTGCCAAATTTGTGATCAAAATCTCCATAAATTCCTTTTCAAACTCTTGCATTGCTTGGAATGTTTGTTTCCTTCAACTCTCTTCCAACATAGGATTCCCCTCACATGTTTATGCTTCATCAGGGGAAATTTGAGATCTAAAATGTGTATGTTAAGAAAATAAGAAAAATAAAAGTTCGGAATTATGGAGAGAAAGAAAAGAAACTAATTTCTCATATTTTCAATTCATCTCCTTCTAGGCTAATAAAATGCTTAGTTGTAGGTACTTGTTTAAATTCCGCATCCAATGAGTACCTATCCTTGATTCTTTTGATGCTAGATTTTTGAGTTACTTCAAAAGTATTTACACCATGTTTGAGGGTGCTTCATGAGATTTGGGGTACATGGTGTATGTTTAGCCCTTGGATGCTATAAGATGGATTGACATAGCATGAACGACGGTCTATGATGGATATGCACACTTGAGATAACTTGATCAATGGATAATTAACCTTAGTTGATTGATGGATCAATATTCTTCTCTTGGGAATTGGAGATTGCTTGCCTAGATGGTGGACACGCTTCATGATGGCCACATGGAGGATTCACTTGGTGGAGAATGCTCTACAAGAGATGTGGAGTATTGTGCATCATGAGGAGGGATTTGGGCCCTAAATGTCACATGGAATCTTTAGTTCCTATTCAAGGGATTAGAGATAGCTCAGGGATTCCTAGTGATTCAATAATGTTCTTACAGAGGGTAGTTTCCCTAGTGGGGTACTTTGTTTTAGAGGATAAATGGAGTCTATAAAGGATTGAGATGGAGTGGTGTTGAATCTTCCTTATGTAGCTACATCACCTTGGAGTCCTAATTGCGCACATAGGTCATCATAATTGGAGCATAACACTTATAATATAGAGTGGACATCTCACTTATATGTCTTGTAAAGGATCATGTAGGTTTCTTGTAAGGGTTTGTCCCCAACATAGCATTACTTGTACTTCTCTCTCTCTCTCTCTCTCTCTCTCAGGTGCTAGGGTTTCTTGATCTATTTGGAGTTTGTTAGATCATATTGGATTGTGAAGGGTAGGTTTTTACCCTTATAGATTGGAGACTAGGGTTTTGGGAGAAAAACCTAGGGTGAACTTGTGAAGAAGAAGAGAATGTGGGGATGTCTTGCCTTGGAGATAGTGTTGGAGGGATTCAAGATACACTTGTTCTTCTTGGTGGAGCTAGGGTTTGATGTTTTACCCTAGCTAGGGCATTTTCCATTATTGGAATTTGTAACCTTGAGAATAGGCTTTGGTATGTACTTTAACATTGAACTTATATATGAAGTTTCCAACCATACTTATCTTGTGTCAATTTTAGATTTGATTTCCAACTTCATATGTTCTTCCTATTTTGTTATCTACATTTATTTATGATCTTGTCAAATAGACATAAGTAAAAGGGAAAATTGTTATGTCATTTGACGTCTAAAGTAGAAGATGAATGGGATGATTTTACTGCTACAATACTATTTTATTTCTTCTATAAAAGTACAATTTCATATTTGAATATTGACTAATAAGTTACTCTAGAAGGGATGAAAACATATCTCATTGCTTGGTGTCTTTTCTTTTTAAATTGTTGGGAAGTTTGGGGATGTTTGAAAGTGGATTATTCTACATCTTCCACTCTTGTTTTATACTTTAATTTACAATAGTTATAGGGTAAAAAATTCTAGGGTTGAGATGCAAGGAAACTTCTAGAAAGAAGGTGAAATTAATGAATTGCATCCATTATCATCCATGCATTATTTTAACTTGTGGACCAAGGCTACATTTTGGGTGAATTGACTTAGTAAACCCATATACGAGTACACCCAAAATTATTGTTTGTTATTTCCCCAACTCTATTACGGCGTTTCCTTTCTTGTATGTATTTCTCTTTTTATCTTTGTTTAGACCCCTTTTTTTCGTTCTCTAAAGCATCAAAACTATGTTAGATTTGTGATCAAAATCAACACAAATTCCATTCCAATCCCTTGTGTTGCTTGGAATGTTTGTCTCTCTCAACGCTCTTCCAACATAGGCTTCCCCTCATATGTTTATGCTTCTCTAGGGAAATTTGAGGTCTAAATTCAACCTCTTAAGGAAAATAAGAAAATTAATGTTAGGAATTATGGAGGCAAAGAAATGAAACTATTTTTCAAGTATTCTAATTTATATCAAATCATCATTATCATTCCTTAACTAGAACACATAGTTTAATTAAAGGGAAACTATACTTTGCTTCATAGTTCCATTTCTTCATTTCAAACTTCAACAAAAACCTTCAAGACTTAATCAAGTTTCCATGCAAAAAAATATTTGGTTCTAAGTGAACACATAAATCATATTTAATAAATAATTTAGTGACTTCTTTCTTCTTCTCTTCACATTTTCCCTATATCTTGATAATTGCCTTAACATTTTTTATGAACAAATAGTTTTTGTACTTGTAAATTGTTGCAACTGCACTAATCAACATATACACAAATTCAATTTTTTATATGTTGTATGTCCATTGCCATGTTCAACAAAGTTCCAAAATTTATGTATGTAACTCTCAAGAAGGGTTTTCTATCCATTGTAGAGGATTTCCTAGTTATTCTACTTGTATAAACTAGCCAAAAGATACATATATATAAGAATTTTTACAAAACATGTCAAGATTTAGAAATTATTTGAACCCATTCTTGCTGCTTACTTCCTCATGTACTCCTAGAGCTTTGTTGGCTTCAATATTTTCCATTCCATGCCAATCAATCTCTCCTTTCTCTCTTGTTATATGTTAAGCTTGTTCCATGGGAGACTCTAATGTTTGATGATGTGGAGAAGGAATCCTTGCTTAGATTACTCACCATATTATGAAGGAGTCTGCATTCTATTTCGAGAGCATGTATCTACCTTTTTTATTGCAAAATTGTTTCCATTACCATTTCATATGTATTCTTGTGTGTTTCCTCCTATGCATGCACTTTTCTGAATATTGATAAAATTAAGGCACTGCTTCCTGCTATCAAGTCTTCACACCTTTTAAAAATTCTATGAAATTCAACAATTTCACATAACACATATATGGAATGGGAGTGTTTGCATTCCATTAAAATTTACCTCTAGCATGGATTAAAAAACACAAGAGAAAATAAACCAACTAGTGTGGTATTAAATAAAACAGGATAATCCCGAATGTGGAGAGAAAACAAACCAAAGGAGGGTTCCAAACGAGGAAACCTCAATGTATCTTGTGAGCCAAAAAAACCAACAACCCAATGCTTCTTGATGACAAACAAAATCCAAGGCAATGATGAAGGGGCCCAAATTGACAAGGGTATACTGAATCCCAACATAGCAACCAAACTCAGGAAATAAAATTCAAAGATACAAGACCCTGCATTTTGGAGAAATAATATCATCTAAGAATGAAACAAGAATTCATTGAGACCGAGAAAATACCAATGATTCTATACTAATATTGAATGGAAGCATTTTCCTTTAGACAACCAAAGAACTAGTTATTGAAAAGAACACTAAAGGCTGCTGCATAAATGACTTGAACCAATAGTAATGAACCAGGGAATGGGGCTGGAACTTAGTAGAAGCCAAGTCGTTCTCCTTGTGATCAAAATTCTCCCCAGTTATAGACGAGAACATACACAAATGAACCATTCCATCGAATTCCAAGTGAATAGATTCATAGGCTAGTTAGACTGAATTTCTTCATGTGTACATAGAATTGAAGTGTGTTGGAATACTAGGTTAATAAATTAATGTTGTGTCGACGTTATGAGCTACCCCTACCCCCATGGGTACATTAGAGGTATGCACAGTAATTCAATTAACTCCATGAATTAGGGCATGTGTTAGAAGTTAAGCTCCCCTCAAACGCTTAATATTCCTTCATTTAACGTTGCTCCTTGGTTTGCTAATGAACACGCTCTGTAGTTATGATGCCTTAGAAGATGGAAGAGCACTATAGTTTCAAATCTTTTGGTTTTGATTTTATGCTAACGCAAAATTTTAGCAACCTTGGCTTCATAGAAGGGAGAGGGCTCATTCATGAGGTTATGATGATCTTTAAGTCATAAAAAACTAGAAAATGTTTAATCCTTTTCGCATCAATCAAGCTCATCTCTCAAAACAAAGTAAATACACCTACTTGGGTGTTTATCAACTTCCCCAAGCCCTATTGAAAAGAGATTTCCAAATTTTCTTGAAACAACTCAAATCCCTCTTACACCTACCACTCCTAATGGCCATTAATAACATAAAAATAACTTCAATCCACACATTATTGAAATTCAAAAAGCACCTCCATTATCATCATAACTCTTCTTTTCACATCAAATACTTCGGATTTTCCACTCATTACATATAAACTACCCTATGAATAAAATTTTGGGGTCAAATTCCAACATGACTAAGATTAAAAAACGCAATGAAGTAATCATACCATATCTCTACCAAATCAAGGACAACCAGATATAGTTCTTTAGGAAACAGGCCCTAGGGGTGTTATAATTTAAAAGGAAAAATAAAAATATAAAATAAAATAAATTTCTTTAAATTAAATTAAGATACTGGCGTCCAATGGCGTTTCATAAGCGTCGGAGCAGTCAGGGCAACTTTCCGTCATAAAAGCAAGGCATTTAAAAAGGACCGTTAAAGGAATGATCTGTGTAACGATAGTTTTTTAATGTTTTTTTCTTGAAAAAATATTTTTATTGTTTTTTTTTATTGAAAAATATTTGCATGGAAGCCCACTAGATTCCAATCTAATGACAGGATCCGTTCGCTGAAAAAACTTACCTGCTAACTGTCACTTGTCCGTAATCCGATTCCTTACACATAAATTACGGCGTCATTTATCCATTAACTGAGTACGGTCGGTAACACTTTACAAAATTACGGAATAAATTAATTGGTTGTTAATTATTTATTTATTTATTATAGTGGGTAAAAATTTTACGTCACGTTAAAGCTTTTCGAGTGATAGAAATCTTGACTTTATAATTTAATATTTATTTTTAAGGATTCTAGTTAAAGAAAAATAAATAGAGTAAGTCGTAACTCTTTTTTGGCCGAGTTAAAAATATTTAGTTTTTTATTTATTAGTTTATTTTTAAATTAAATTAAGGTGTAATTATTAGGTTAATAGGCTTTTATATTTTATAATTTTGGGTAGAATATTATTTATGTTTTTCTTAGATTAGAGAAGATTGGGACAAGTGTACTGTCCAGATTGTACTGTCCAGATTGATACTATGGTTGTCATTCAAAATTCTTAATAAACAACTAGAAAAAAGAGAAAATAGCTCATGTGATAACTCCACTTTGTGGTAGTTGAGAAAAAAAAATAGTTCATTTGATAAGTGCACTTAATGTATGGTAATGTGTTGTCAGTGTGAGAGTGAAACTCCATCTAGTAGCTAGGAGTGTAGCTAATGTGCACAAGGTTTAGTCGAACTCTTAATAAACTCCTCTAAACTCATGTGATTAAGTGCACTTACTGTCATGGTAATGTGTAGTCCCCTAGTCCATGTGACAATCTAACTCCTTCTAATGTGCAATTTGCATGACATGATAAGTAAACTCTCAATCTCTTAGCCCCAAGGGTTAGCTTAATCGGTAAGACGTGAGCACACTCTCTCGGTTCAAGGAGAGGTTAGGAGTTCGAGCCTTGAGTCCTTTGGGGTTAGACCTTCTGTGAGGATGGCGTTTCCCGTGGATCTTTCCATCTGAAAAAAAAAAACTCTCAATCTCTCAGCATAGGCACAAAGAGTAGAGGTAATTTGATGTGCACGTCAAATATATGCAAAACTATGTATTCCAACATATTAATATGGTTGTTGCTAGTTTAATATTTTATATTTTGACCATTTGTAACATAATTTTTTTTTAATAATCAAATTTTAGTATTTTTTCTTTGAAAATAGGTATAATATCTCTATGAATGTATGGTCTACATTTGAGAAGATTAAGGATGGAGTAAGTTAGCACTGAGTAAATTTAAAAAATCTTTCCCAATTTAATATGAATTTTGGTAGATGTTATAGTTCTTCATGATTGATGGGAACTTTTGCTTCATTTTAAGATCATTGTCTCATTAAAGAAGAAAAAGAAAACGGAGCAGGATAAGCGTTCACCAAATCGCCCCCGACTCGCCGGAATCCGGCAGATCAATTTTGGTGTAAATCATACTTTCGAGGAATTAAATCGTAATTTTAATCATTTGGGTAGTTTTAAAATGCCCGATTTAGTATAGAAAGAGCTAATAAAATTAGTAGAATTCCAAAATAATGAAATAAACAATTTCACAGCAAACATTTGACTGATTTTAATAAAAAATCGGCCGGAAAAACGGGGCGATTTGGTGAACGCTTATCCCACGCGAAAGAAAACAAGTCATCCAAAAATGTTGAGTTTGTTCATTTATTAAGGCATAAAAAATGTTGAGTTTTCCCTCTCAAAAATGTAAAGTTTGTCCACTTATTAACTTATATGGTAAAAAAAATGATTTTAAAAAACCTAAAGGAGATGTCTAAAATTGAAAGCTTTGGATTGAAAGACTATATTTTTCATCGAATTCGTGGTTTTTATTTATTTTAGAAACCCAAAATTCTAGAACTTCATTCAGACCTAATTTTATCGAAGTTGTGCTTGAAAAATACACCTATTCTGACATAAATAGTAGAATTTTTAGACTATGCCAAACCTAAAACAATTAAATAGTGCATCTTTAGATGAGACATCCTACAATGTAACTTCAAGCACTTCAAAATCCATAAAACTCATAACTAATAATAAATAATAATAATATATTTTTAAGGTCACAACCAATTTGGTGTATAAGACCCCACCTAAAACAATTAAAGAGTGAATCTTTAGATGAGACATCCTACAATGTATCTTCAAGCACCTCAAAATCCATATAACTCATAACTAATTATAATAAAATAATATATATTTTAAGGTCACAACCAATTTGGTGTAGAAGACCCCATCTAAAACAATTAAATTGTACATCTTTGGATGAGACATCCTAGAATGTATCTACAAGCACTTCAATATCCATAGAACTCACTATACAATGTATCTTCAAGTACCTCAAAATCTATAAAACTCACAACAAACTATAATAAAAACAATATATTTTTAAGCTTACAACCAATTTGGTGTATAAGACCCCACAGCTGGTGGGACAAAATATCCCATAACATGTAATATGTAACTGCTAAAGTCTAAAGAGGTTCAGTTCCTTGATATTCTATTGAACCAAAGGTAATAAATACAATCATGATATTGAGTATCGTATTATGTCAGTGATAATTTCAGTCCATCTCCAGAAACATATCATCAAGGCAAAGCCTTGCAACCACTACAACAAAATGAGAAAACGGATAAGAGCCCACCACCCCCATATCAAGTCTCTCAGAGATAATCTATCTATGCTATCCATAGGAAATACAATAAGAGCCTTGGAAAGCATTTCCAAAGGAAGCACTAAGGGGAAAGAGGATACCCCACTCACAAGGCAACCAAGGTGCCAAAATTCAGGGCATCCAAAGAGCAAGACAGTCAGAGAAAGGCTAGAAAAAACAATCTTTCAAAAGAAAGATATGTAAGCCACTTTCATAAGTCACAAATTGAAAGAACCTTATATTTCCATTTCCAATAGCCTCTCCTTCCATGAACTCAATGAAGGAGAGTTTACCCTACCCTTTTCTAAATTTGAAGCATAATCTTATAGGAAGAAACACTTGTTTTTAATCATTAAACCCACTACCAACAAATAATCCCCTAAAAAAACATCTAAATTCATATACAAATCATAACTACAAACAACCTCTCTCTAAAAATTAATTTGACAGAATCTCGCAATAAAAAAATCACAAAAATTTATTGCTTAAAATTAGTGTTCCATGGGAATGGGTCAACGAGGGTCTGGGACACTTTCTACACTTCTTGCCTCCTGGACATTTAAGGACTCCTTGGCCAAACATTTCCCTCCCATCATGCCTATGAATATACATCAAGTAAATTATCATTTTTGAAATTTTATTTTATTTTTATAATTTTAGAGATGTCTTCACTCCCTCAAATTTTCCTAAATTTAGGAAGTCTCCACACATCTCAAATGTGCCTTTCCCTACCCAAAAACTTCAAAAAAACATTACTTAGAATTGTAAAATGTCAACTAAATGTATAATCAAAATACGGAGTTGTCTAACTCGAGGACGATTTTGATTTTCTGGTAGATTTTTAGCCGATCTAGCAATGTGTTTGCACTTTTTGAAAATTCCATAAAGATTCATAGCCAAAAACAAGTAAAAACCAACAAAATAAAATAAAATAAAAGGATAACCGTCTCCTAATTACACAACTCATCAAAATACACTTAAAATTTGAAATGTGAGATGTCAACTAAAATTAGAAAATAAAAAACGGAAAAGCCACCGGTAAAAAGATAAAATTAGCGTATTCCTGTTAGGGCTGCCGGGGCGGTGTAAAAATAGTAAGATTTTAAGATTAAGTGTGGACGGGGCGGGGTAAAAGAGAAGAGTTTGTGTGGTATCTATCCGTATACGGACACAATACACGGCACGGCCAAACAAACGATCTCATCCGTCCGTCCGTCTATCCATGATTCCTGCCACCAACCTCGCAGCTTTACGGCCGTCGTTAACCTCCATAAGTAGACCCCTCCTCCCCACTTCTCTTCCTCCTTTTCCTTTCTCTCGTTTTTTCATGCATGCTCGCCTGCCCTCAGATCTCCCGCCCCTCCGCTCCCCTCTGCTCGTTTTCCTGCCTGCTTCGCTCGCGCTCTCGATCTCCAGTGCTCGCGTGAGGTTCACGAATCGAGTCCTGTTAGCTTGAGCTCTTTGCCGGCTTCGTGCTTTGGCGGCACCTTTCTGTAGAACAAGTCTAGGCCGCGCCCTTTCGTTTCCGGAGCTCTGCAAGTATGAGGGGCGACAAAATCCGCCAGATTGTGAGGCTGCGTCGCCTCGTCAAGAAATGGCGCACTTTCGCTCTGAGCCGCAGCAGCCCCAGCTCGGTTGGCTGTAGCCTGTCTCCCAAGTTCAAGCACCGCTCGCTCTTCTCCTACGATTCTGACTCCGACTGCTGCAGGACCCCGGCGTCCCCGCCACCGGACGTGCCCGAGGGTTACTTGGCAGTCTATGTGGGGAGAGAACGGAGGCGGTTCATTATTCCCACTGACTATTTGGGCCGCCCCGTGTTTCGAACCCTGCTCGACCGGGCCGAGGAGGAGTTCGGCTTTGATCACCAAGGCGGGCTCACCATACCCTGCGAGGTAAACCTGTTTAAGCAAGTCTTGAGGGCTCTGGGCAGAAACGACCCGGCTGGCCAGAATTTGAACCTGGAGGACTTTTACCCCAAGGAGCGCGAGTGCGGATCGGACGCCTATTGCAAGGTCTGGTATTCCGGCAAAGTTCCCGGCCCTTTGGGAGTTGCTGTGCAGAAATCGTTCGGCTGATGGTATCTTGCCCGCCGGTGTAACGTCGGGTGAGTTTCTCGTCCGTCCACGAAGCTGAAGAGACGGCCCACTGAGACGTTCTGACGAGAACCCCCCGGACTTAAGCCCGCAAGCCTTTTGTAGTGAGCCAAGGCCAATGTATTTGTCTTACGGTCATATGGAAGTAATCCTGCTAATGAGAGAGATAGAGAAATAGGATCGGTTCTGTACTCTGCTAAGGATCTGTGATTCTCATCCAAAATTTTGCATGTACATCTCAATTTTTGATATATATCTACAGACTAACTGCATTTCTATCTTTGTTTTCTGTTTATTTTCTTCTGCCTGAGTTCTCTTATTTTGTGTTTATTCATGCTTCATAGGAATCTCTCTGTTTTGAACTTGGCTCTGGGCTCATTAACTAAAAAAACTGTAATCTCAAATATGATCCAGGCCCTGGGGCTTGAATGGATTATAACCCATCTATGAATCTTGCTGATATGAACTAGGTTTGAACTTTGAAGTTGGCTCCTTAGCTCAACCATGAGCTGGGGTTTGAACAGATTATAACTCAACTCAACTATGAATCTCCCTAACAAGAACTGGATGCAACTTTTAACAAGAACTGGATGTAACTTGCCTCATTATCTCTAGTATGAGTTGGGATTTCAATGGATTATAACTCATCTATGAATCTTGCTGATATGAACTAGGTTTGAAGTTGTCTCCTTGGCTCAACTATGAGTTGGGGTTTGAACATATTATAACTCAACTCAACTATGAATCTCGCTAACAAGAACTGGATGCAACTTCTAACAGGAACTGGATGTAACTTGCCTTATTATCTCTACTATTGAGTTGGAATTTCAATGGATTATAACTTGCCTCATTATCTCTACTATGAGTTGGGATTTCAATTAACTTGCCTCATTATCTCTACTATTGAGTTCGGATTTCAATGGATTATAACTTGCCTCATTATCTCTACTATGAGTTCTGATTTCAACGGGTTAACTTGCTTCTTTATCTCTACTCTGAGTTCGGATTTCAATGGATTATAACAGAGGAATGGATTTCGCTGGCATGAACTGCATTGGAACTTGGTTCATTAACTCAAATATGAACTGGGGTTTGAATGGATTATGACTCAACGCTGAGCTGGATGTGAAACGGATTATATATTTATTATTGAGTATAATATAATATTAAAAAAGTTATTTATCATCGAATCTAGTCACAGTAGAACAAACAGGCTGTTTCAATCATTCAACTACCCTTAATCCAAGCTGGTATACCAACATTGCACTGGATCTTTGTTTTTAATATTGATTAAAACAAATAAATTAAAATAGTAACCATGATATGTAAAGTAGATTGTTTCAGTGTGTTATCTAGTGGGTTGTTTCAATGTGGCATCTAGTCTTCAAGCTGGCTGATTCAATAGGTCATTTAGTCTGGGTGTTTCAATGGGTTCATGCAAGGTGAAACTTTGCAAGCTGGCTGATTCAATAGGTCATTTAGTCTGGGTGTTTCAATGGGTTCATGCAAGGTGAAACTTTTCAATGAGTTTATGAAAGGTCAATGTTATCTGGTTTGTGCAATAGAGTTTGCTGTTTCAATGTTATGTAGTTTTAATAAAACCATTGTTTTTTCAATTTATATCAGAATGAAAAACACATTCAAGTCCTATAAGCACAGTAGATTTAAATCTATCTAATTCAGGCTTCAAAATCTAAGTTGGTCAACAACCAGAAATGTCCATAACTACCTTATATAAATATGCTGTTTCATTAGTAGGTCTGTGCTGGTGGGTTGTTTCAATGAGCTATGGAAATGTGCAAGGATACTGTATCAAAGTCATATGTCTGAAGGATATGGTGGTCCTTTGGTGAGGTTAGATGGATTTCATTTTATTCATTCGGGTTTAATTGGGTTAGATGAATTTCATTCCATTTATCTCGGTTTAATTGGGTTTGATGAATTTCATTCCATTCATCCGGGTTTAATTCAGTTTTTTCAATTTATATCAGAATGAAAAACACATTCAAGTCCTATAAGCACAGTAGATTTAAATCTATATAATTCAGGCTCCAAAATCTAAGTTGGTCAACAACCAGAAATGTCCATAACTACCTTATATAAATATGTTGTTTCATTAGTAGGTCTGTGCTGGTGGGTTGTTTCAATGAGCTATGGAAATGTGCAAGGATACTGTATCAAAGTCATATGTCTGAAGGATATGGTGGTCTTTTGGTGAGGTTAGATGGATTTCATTTTATTCATTCGGGTTTAATTGGGTTAGATGAATTTCATTCCATTTATCTTGGTTTAATTGGGTTTGATGAATTTCATTCCATTCATCCGGGTTTAATTCAGTTGAGACGTGTTTTATCTTAGATTAATTTAGTTAAAACGTTTTGTAGCTTGAATATCCAGCTGACAATTTGCTCGCCCTACCTACCTTCTACAAAAATAATGTTTTATCAGAAGAAACTCATTATTTCATTATTTCTGTAAACGGTTATTTTAATTCATTAAAATAAATAGAAATAATGAGCAAAGATACTATATCAAAGTAATAATAATAGTACGTCTGTGTTAGTGGGTTGTTTCAATAGTTGTTTCTGTAAGCGGTATTTTAATTCATTAAAATAAATGGAAATAATGAGCAAGGATATTATATCAAAGTCAAAATAAGTAGATCTTGAAGAAAACTAAGATGTAATCTGGTAGCTACAATTTCACATCTTAAAAATATAATATGATGAAACTAACATGCTTATTGCTTTGGATGGAATTAAAAATGCATATTACTGTAGAATTCTTTTTTACTGATATCTGGTAGATGCAATTTCAATATCTTAACAGTATAATTTCATCATTTCAAAATGGTTCTTTAAGTAGTTTTCTTATTGAATTTAAAATATAAAAAATACAATTAAAACATATAGAATATTATTTTGATTGAATAAATAAATGAAAACAATGTTTTCATTAATCTATTAATAATATTATTAATACAGATTTTAGATTAATTTTAATAATTATTAATACAGATTTTAGATTAATTTTATAAATTAAAGTTAAATATGATAAAGATAAAGCTGGCCTTTTCGAACCGACCATTTGCACCATGATAAAGATTAATAGTGTAAGTTTAAAGCTAAGTAGCAAAGGTACCTGGGTAGGGTACATGTACCTGTACTGTACCTATATCCAGTATCTATATTGGGTACTTGGGTATTGGTAAGGTACATCTTTTGTCCTTCTCCATACTGGCTCCACTTACTCGAGACTCCTTTATAAAAAAAGGGATACTTATAGACAACATGATACATTCTACCAGGGTTTTGGGTACTTCTTATCCCATGTTTGGGTAAGCTGGGGTAAGATTGACCAAGTAAAATGCAATGATCCCCAACCAAATCTGAATTATTTTTTTGCTAACTGCTAAGGGAGTCTGGTTTAGAACTTATGTCAAACTCTTTGCAACACTGCTCAAATTCCATTGAATATTGTCTAAATCTGTTAGACTAATTTTGCATTGATTTACAATGATGTTTTTTATGGTTTTGTGTTCATAAATCATGGAACATAATTTGACTACCAAATGGGCACATAAAAAATATACATATGTATTTAATATTGAGAAAAACACTCACGTCAACCCAATAATATATTTGGCAATTTGAAATTTTTTATTGCATGCAGTAGCACTACAAATAAGTGTTTAAAATAAGATTTCAAGTGTACCTTCACTTATGATTTTAATAGTTTGTTACAACTGCCTGATACAATGATTTATCAAATTTTTTATCAAATTTTATGTAACTTTCAGTTTTCCTATTGATATCTACCAAGTCTATGATTTATCAAATTTTAGGGTTTAAATTTGCATTTTGAATGTTCATTGTTCAATGAATCAATGAGAATTTAGAATTATGAATTCTGATTCATAATTTATGAAGAAATCTGAAATATGCAAGTATGATATGAAGGTGACATGATTTTTTATTTTATATATATATACTTGACTTACTCAAGTACCTTGTTTCAAACACTTGCGTCCTTGTACTTGTACTCGTACCGTACCCATTCGAGTGCTTGTATCCAACTTTAAAGTATAGTTTTATTTATTTAAATTTAACTTTATTAAATATTGAAGTTCAATTTCTTTTCTAATTTAATACTTTTTTACACTTATATATATATCCTTATATATATCCTTGATCGTACTCAAGTACCCATATATATATATATATTCTTGATCATACTCAAGTATCCTATTTCAAAGAGTGGTATCTTCATATTTGTACTCGTACCCATCCGAGTACTTGTATCCAACTTTAAAATATAGTTTTATTTATTTAAATTTAACTTTATTAAATATTGAAGATCAATTTCTTTTCTAATTTAATACTTTTTACACTTCACAAATTTAACTATTCTAAATTTTATATAATTCTCTTTATTAAATCTTTATTTTATAAAAATTATGTTTACAAATATTAATTTATTAATATTAAAAACATACTGCAAAGTGATTGTAAATACACTTAATTACTCTTCTTGCATGTACCATATTAAATGAATTTTACTTTACGTAATGATAAAATGTGTTTTAAGCCTTGAGCCTTTGACTGTTATTTTAAAAACTTTTAGGCAAAATATTTAAAAATAGAATTTTCAAAAGACTTACCATGGGTAATGATATGATTACCAAATAAGAATTAAAGTCTTGATTTATCGTTTTAAAACTTATTTATTGTCTTTAATAATAATAATAATATTTTTTTAAACTTATTTAATAATACACTTATTTATTATCCACCTTTAATCACATAGGGATAAAAAATAATAGAAAAATACCCCTACTTAAATATTATGAGAAAACATGTTATTATATTTTGGTGTGTCTTTCACTTCTTTTATTTTATTAATACATTTTATTACACCGCTCAATTTTGAGAATGTGAATTTTGGTAAAAAATAATTTATCTAATTAATAATATTTTTATTTTAATTATAAACCCCAATCTATATATTTTAATATTAATTAATATTTTAATTGACAGTGACACATGCTATACAAAGCATCTATAAGACAATAGGAATTGTACGTGGTACCTTTAAATACTATTTTAAAATATAAAATTGAACTGTCTTGCATGCTTGGACCATGACCATGAGAGGGTTGTTTGAATGTGTGATCGTCTATGATTTCCCCATAAGGTTATTTGCTCTCACGAGGAAAAGGCCCGAACATCTTATTTAGCTTAATAACTACGGGGTTCAAATCATGTGAAACACTTATTTCCTAAATAATAATGAAGTTCAAATCTTGTGAACGCTTTATTTCTATAAACATATATTATAAAAAGTAAAGGCCTCTTGCCTTATAAACATATATTATAAAAAGTAAAGGCCTCTTGCCTTTTGTACCATTTTGTGGTCCTTTGCATGCATGGTACCTCTACTTTTTTCCATTGAAGACCACTTGTCTAAGTTGGTTTTATGTGCCTAATAGTCGGTTAAGTTAATTTTCTTTCTAAACCTTATTATGTATTTAGAAGGGCGTGGGCTAGCTATGGAGCAAACCTCCCTCCATCGGACGAGGAGTAACAAAGTCAACGTTGACTTTGGTCCTCCTCCGTCAGATGGAGGGAGGTTTGCTCCATAGCTAGCTTATTCCATCTAGAAGGTCTCAATCATATCATAGTGCTAAATAAACTTTTGAGTTAATTTGGTGCCTAATTTTGTTGAGTAGGCCGTAAGTGACATGTTAACTCTAGCTGAATTACATTTTGCAAACAATAAATTTAATAATTAAGGTGGGTCAATCCATAACTTAAATTAGTTTATTAATATATTATAAAAAAATATTTTTTTAATTGAATATAAATGAATAAAGTAAATCATAACTTAAAGTAAGAGTTTTCTCTATATTTTAGGCAAGAAATTATTCTCCAATATAGGTTTGAAAAATAAGTTTTTTTTTTCATATTTACATAATCTATTAAAATAAAAAAGCACTGAAATGACTCAGCACCACACCTTTACATAAAAAGGTAAATATAATCTAATAAAATCAAAAAGCACTGAAATGACTCAGCACCACACATTTACATAAAAAGGTAAACTACCTTGAGACGCTCGAGATGGACTTTTCCAAAATTGAAATCTAACTACAATTTGTTATTTTTTTCTCATTTTGTTGGCTATTTTGAAAGACTATCAATAAACATATTCAATTTGTGAGCTATTTTGAAAGAGTATCCATGTACATATTCAATTTGTTGGTTATTTTGAAAGAGTATTAATGGACATATTGTGTTTGTGAGAAACATGATGATATGAAATAAAATCAAATAAGGATGATGTCTCATTTAATTGATTTGCCAAACTATTTTTTAGTTAAGTATAGTGAATTTGAAATTTTGGTTTTATCAATTTGATTTTTTTATATTTGAAAATATTGGAAATAAGTTTTTTAAAATCTTCATAATTTTAATGAGATAAAAATTTATGAAGGTTGGCATTATTAGATATATTTTGAAATTCATATCGAATGGATGAGAGCATAAATAAGGCATTCTAAAAGAAAGCACTTTTCATCTTCCACTTTTTCAGTATCATAAAGATGACAAATTCTTTCATCCCAAGATGTTAAAGGGATTGTCCAATGCCTTTTTTACTATGAAGCTATACTTTAAAGATGTCAAATTATTTCATCCCAAGGTGTCTCGGAATTGTCCAATGCTTTTGCTTATGATGGAGCAATATTTTTTTAAGCTTTTAGAGTGAGATTAATGACTTTTATAATATCTTTATTTTCTTTTTCTTTTATAATATCTTTATCTTTGCCACACCAACATTTCTCAATGAATTTCGATTTGAAAATATTTGTGATGGTATTAATATTTCACAAAACGTCCTCTTATATACTCCAAATGATTTACCAAGGAGTCAACATCTTTATGCTATCACCTCTCAAGTCATAGGTGACTTTGACTTGAGTTTGAATGTAATGTTCTCGACCCTTGAGATATGGCCAAAGGTGCTAAAATTAAGACCAACTTAAGTTTAAGCACAATGGATATAGATAAATTACTATTAAGTTGACTAACCATTCACCCAAATTGTAATACCCCCCAACATATAAACATTTTCATGAAATATTTTAATTTACTATTTTATTTTTTAAGATTGGCTGGTTCTAGAAACCGCCAACAAGTCCTTGAATGACAGATGCAATCGAAACATTTGCTTTTAATGAAACGATGAATGATGGGGACAACCATGTTAAATGAGGAGACTATGCATGCAAGAGGGGGAAACATGGAAGAGTTAACCTCAGGGAAGTACACCAGGCATCGAAATGCAATAATGGCACCGGACAAACCCTGAAGAAATCAAGGGATGCAGTGGTTGGCAGAGATTCCTTGGGGAATGGGTCGTAAATACAAATGACCTAAAATAAAAACTATAAAGAGAGGATGGAGGAAAACAAGGAACCCTTGCGGATGAATACTCTGTTCTAAGAAGTGCTTTTGCAAACAATAAATTAGCTGAATTATATTATGCAAACAATAAATTTAATAATTAAGTTATGGGTTAATCCATAACTTAAATTAGTTTATTAATATTATTATAAAAAAATCATTTTTTTAATTGAATATAAATGAATAAAGTAAATCATAACTTAAAGTAAGAGTTTTCTCTATATTTTAGGCAAGAAATTATTCTCCAATATAGGTTTAAAAAATAAGTTTCATTTTTCATATTACATAATCTATTAAAAGCAAAAAGCACTGAAATGACTCAACACCACACCTTCACATAAAAAGGTAAAATACCTTGAGACACTAGAGATGGACTTTTCCAAAATTGAAATCTAATTTCAATTTGTTATTTTTTTCTCATTTAGTTGGATATTTTTAAAGAGTATCAATGGACATATTCAATTGGTTGGCTATTTTGAAAGAGTATCAATGGATATATTCAATTTGTTTGGCTATTTTGAAAGACTATTAATGTACATACTGTGTTTATGAGAAACATGATGATATGAAATAAAATCAAATAAGGATGATGTCTTATTTAATTGATTTGCCAATAGTTTTATCAATTTGATTTTTTTTAATACTTGAAACTTTTTATTTCTATACTTGAAAATATTGGAGATGAATTTTTTAAAATCTTCATAATTTTAATGAGATAAAAATTTATGAAGGTTGGCATTATTAGATATATTTTGAAATTCATATCGAATGGATGCGAGCATAAATAGGGAATTCTAAAAGAAAACACTTTTCATCCTCCATCTTTTCAGTATCATAAAGATGGAAAATTCTTTTATCCCAAGGTGTTTTAGGAATTGTCCAATGCCTTTTTTTACTATGGAGCTATACTTTAAAGATAACAAATTATTTTATCCCAAGGTGTTTTACGAATTGTCCAATGCCTTTTTTTATGATGGAGCTATACTTTTTATATTTCAGATTGGGATTAATGACTTTTATAATATCTTTATTTGCTTTTTCTTTTATAATATCTTTATCTTTGTGGCACCAACATTTCTCATTGAATTTAGATTTGAAAATATTTTTGATGGTATTAATATTTCACAAAATGTCCTCTTATATACTCCAAATGATTTACCCAGGAGTCGACATCTTTATGCTATCACCTCTTAAGTCATAGGTGATTTCGACTTGAGTTTGAATGTAATGTTCTCGACCCTTGAGATAAGGTCAAAGGTGCTAAAATTAAGACCAAATTAAGTTTAAGCACAACGATTATAGATAAATTAAAGCCAAATAATTAAAACTTTTAACTCTAGAGATTGAATTATAACTAAAGTCGCGATACTTAATTATGTAATCACGACACTTAATTAAATAATTAATTGCGAGACTTGATTAATAATTTCCAAAGTGCAAGCTAAGGGTTGTAATTGCAACCAGAACATGAATAATACATGATAAACATCATCTTCGGTGTGAATAACTAATTTATGTACTTTTGGTTTGTTTGATAGCATTGTTTATAAATAATCAAGTATTGATGTCATTGATTATTCGCAAATTGATCTATTTTTTCGGTGATGTTATGTGTGTGTTGTTAGTGAATAAAATAAGTAAGGAAAACCACATATCACGGAACATCCATAGGATGCAATCTACAACTACATATGAACCATAGGAAACAAAGAACACTGAATGCAACTACAACCCCCAAAATCAGCTCCCGATGACTGTCGCCTACAATAATCTCTCACTAATAAAAATCAGATCATATGGTTGCCACCCTCCAACCATCGATTAATTTTACATCTAGGATACATCACTCATCCTCAGATATGCAACTAAGAATAAATAAGTAAACAAAACATTTACAATCAAATGACAGGTGTGCTCATCTTGGCACCTGTTGTAGCTGCAACTCTTCTCCAAATTTTAAAATTTTTTTTGGATCCTCCTTTTTTGATTCTATCTTGCCTAGGATGGTTTGGATTGTTGAACTCTGTTGTTCCTCTGCTACAATTTTGAATTTGTGAGTTTGTTTTCCTTCATTTCGGAAGTTGAATGATCTAAAATGCCTTTGACTAGCTAATGCTTTTGACTTTGGAACTTTAAGTTTTGATTTGTAAATGTTTTCATTTATCGCTGTCGGAAGTCATTTGAACAGTGAAATGGGGCCGTAGTTCTCTACGCATCCGCAGTTGCAGAAGCTAGATAATGAACGTCCCGATGGAAAGCCATGTTTTTTGCCAATGCGCCTTTATCTCTTTTGTTTTATTTTACTATCGACATTTTTTGTTTTATCTTTGTCGGAGCATGAGTCTTCTAAGTCGCCGCCGTTTTGGAGGGTAGATGGCAAACGTTCCAACAGATAGCTCTTATCTTTGCCGATTCCATGGTTTTATTGTTTTAACTTTTTGTTTTTCTTTGCGCTATCAGAAGGGTTTTTTACTATTGATCGGAGGGCTAGTCCTTTGCGTCGTCGACAAGGCGGCAGCATTGAGATCACCATCATCGATACTTAGTCATTAAAGCTTCTGATCGCCGATGATTTTTGTGATCCAGAAGCCGTAGTCACTCTATCTCCCGTCGTTGCGGCTGCGCAGTGAACTATCTCGCCGATACTGCGGATTATTTTGTGTCTTGAGCTGCTGATATGTAGTCCTGAGAACCTCTGATCGCCGAAGTTTTCATTTGATTGCAGAAGCTGTAGTTTGATTGTTTTCCACCGTTGTGGCTCCTCAGTAAACAAATCATCCGATGCTATAGTGGTTTCGATCGCCTATTAGTTTCTTTTCCCGTCGCCTTTTTCATCGGGAGGTCTGTATATTGGGGTGGGTATTATTTTATTATTACCCTTGTGAACTCGCATTTTCTTTGTCCCTGTTGATTTGAACTGTACCAACGTGCTTAGCTGTCAGGATTCTGTTCGTTTGGAGTGCTGCCGTGGAAGTTTCAGACCTTCCCGTCGACTGCACAACTTGCTTGCTAGGTAGGCCAACCATGGTGTCTCATTTCTCTTGATTTTAATGGTTGTTTTGGGAGCTAGGGTCTTCCCTTGGTTAGGTTTTCCCACAGTTGTGTAGTTAGCAATCTAGAATGAAGTTTGTATCCTGACGGCATGAGGTACCAGTCAGTTTGACAATATTTGCGGTGGGGCATTTTTTTCTTTTTCTTGAGCCTGTTTTTAAGCTGTTATGGAAGCTCGATTCCGATCCGAAGGTTTAGGTGGTTGGTGCAGACAAGCGTTACGCTGTCTGGACTGACTATTTTGGGTTTGCTTATGGCCATACGGGGAGGGGAGTTTCATTTTTCTTTGCATCATAGGCGTTTACCCTAATTTTGTGGGACGACAAGGGGGTTTTCAACATTTTGGTCGAGCCGAGATTTCTCCATTTTAATTACAATTGATAGGGTGGTTCATTTTTTAGCGAGGAGTTAAGAATGCATTTTCTTTCAGGGTCATGTTTTAGTTGCAGACGGACTTAGAAGTTTTTAGAGATTTTCAGAAGTTCCTTTTTTCCTGTTATTTTCTATTATGCATTAATATTCTGATAGTTTATTTGTTGAGGATGCATATGGAACAGGTAAATGTTTTGATCTAGTTTTTCTTCATTCTTAGAATGCTAAATAAAAGCTCCAATGGTCTAAGAACATGTTTGGTTGATGACAGGGTAACTTCTTCAAAGGGGATATGTCTAAAAGAGAAAAGAAGAAGGCTCCTGTTGCTGAGGGAGAAATAGAGGTGGAAATCATTACCAAGGTGGAATACATCTATGAAGATACCAAAGCTACCACCAGAGTAAAGCCAGATTACAAATGGGATAAGATATATCGGATGATTTCAAATTAGGATGTGCCTGATGCAGGATTCGAAGAGCTGACCATATATGCCAACATTGAGAAATTGACTCTTATGAATGAAAGTAGCCACAAGACCTGAGTTGTTCCCATGCCTAGAGGTGATCGGTTGGATTCTGCCTAGGGCAGTTGTGACCACGATGATCTTAGCAAATACTGCCAAACAGGGCTATGTTGCATACATTTTTGCTTATGTCTCACTGGCATATCACTTGCCTCCTGCTCAAGTATTCTTAATTGAAAGTTGGTTGAAAGAGACAAATTTGGACCTTGTTGAAACAATTAAAAAAATGATGATACCAGGGAAGACCTTTCGAACCAGACCGTCAGGAGAATATGATACCACCACTTTCCGGACCCCTTATAGATTTATAGCACTGATGCTAAATAGAGTTTTTGGGAGAACTCATGGTAAAAATTTCAAATTAGGATGGATACCCATTATTTTCTATGTGGCCACTCAGGGGACTATATTCAATTGGGAAAACATAGTGTCCAATAGCCTCTCAGCATGCATATCTCCAGCTTTGGGAGGGGTGTCATGGAAGAGGTCAAAGTTCTACATGAGCTCTATCTTAGTGGAATGTATATTATGTACCTAGTCATTTCCAGCTTTAAGGTGTAATTGGGACATGGAGAGGACCCCTGTATACACTGCATACAAACTATTTTGGGCACACAAATACTATAGCCACTGCAAGGTGATATGTGAACATTTCATTATGCCTTTGTATACTTTAATTTTCCCGACAGAATGCAACTGCATGTCCGAAGAGGCATTCAAAGTCATTGAAGAACATGGACATTATTATTTGACTGAAGAGGGGATGTATATCAGAATGTATGGTGGCTCTAGGGCACCTTCTCTACTCCCTAGATATACCACTGATTATGTGTTACATAAAGAAGCAGTCAGGTAGGCATACATTGATGGTGTTGGAAGCTTCTTGTTCAAACATAAGAAGGCAGCTTATCCTGCCATACCTTTCTGGTTACAGAGTTATAAGTTTACAAAGGTCAAACAAATTGCAGAATTCGTACAGGAGTTGGAGCACTTTCATTTTGGGGAGATGAACTTCCACAGGAATGACTCCCAAAATAAGGTCACAGAGCATTGCAAAGAGGCAAATGTTCATTTTGAATACACAAAATTCCGGGACAAGGATGAAGAAATCTTCAGAAATGCAAAGAATATGACTGCATTGAAGAAGAGATTTAAACAGAAGATCACCATTGTGGGCGGTAAGGGCAAAACCGCACAAAAGAAAGCTGAAGAAGAAGAAGCAAAAAGAGGGAAGAAGATGATAGGAGACTAGCACAAGAGGAAGAAAATTGACTAAAGAATGAAGAAGAAGAAAGAAAGAAAGCTGTAGAGGAAACAACAAAGAAGGAGGAGGAGGAAAGAAAGAAGAAGGAAGATGCAGAGATAAAGAAAAAAAAAGAAGAAACTGAAGGTTTAAGATTGACAGGAGCTAAAATAGATCCACATACTACTGACCAAATAGATACACAAGAACCAGAGGATCATACAGATCAAGGGCATGGACAGGATAATCCTGAGCCTCAAGAGCTTGCTGCAACTTCTGGCAGCACTCCAGAACAGGTTGTTTTTTCTGGATTGAATTTGATACCTTTTATGCAGAAAGATGGAGAAGAGGTCCTTGATTTCAGCACCATCTTCTATGACAAGGAGAAGAAGAGGATTGTCAAAAGAATTGAGAAAAGGGTTGAAACAGGAGGACAATCAGGTAAGATGATAACTGATAAAACTTTGGTGTATGGAACAGATGCAGATCCGAGATTAACAGCAAGAGATGGGGTGGTGTTAACCCAAGCCACTAAAGATAATGTAGAAAGACTAATGACGGATCTGGAGAAATCAAGAAAGAACACTGCTCAGTTAAAAGAAACACTGAAGAAAGAAAGAGATGAAGGTTATAAGTTGAAGAGGAAATTTGAAGACATGCAGAATGAAGTGAGGACTTCAAAGGCAGAACTTCAGAATCTACATGCAAACAAGATGACCTTAGAAGTTTCTATGGAGAGAATAGAAAAAGATGCCCAGAACAGCCTAGCCGAATTGCAGAGGCTACAGCTAGAGTATCAGGTGTTGAAGACAGAGAAAAATGACCTCAAAGTATCATATGAAACTCTGAGTGCAAAAAAGGACCAGTTACAAAGAAAAATTGCTGAGTTGGAGTCACAGAAGGCCACCATAGAAGAAAAAGAAAAGCAATATCAAGTGCAAGTAGCAAGTTTTGAAGGACATATTGCTTCATTGATAGCATCACTAAAGGATGCCGGTGAACAAAAGACTGATATCCAGCATTTGAAGGAGCATGTCCTAGCTCAACGAAGAAGAATTCACCAACTGCAAATGTGTATTGAAGAAGAAAGATGTAAAATCTTACAGATAAATAGCAGGTTGGAAGAAATCTTGGACACTACTTCATATTTTGTAGATAGATCTCAGGATATTTTGGAAGTCCTGGTTGGTAGGATAGTGTGGATAGAAACCAATGAAGAAACCCCTGCAGAACTACCAACTAAAGATCGACATAGCTTAAAGCAGGATTACGACTTATTAGAGTTTGCAATAAATACTGCGGAGGAATTCAAGAAGACTGTGAAGAAAGCGAGAGGAGCCTATGCTGAATACTGCAGAAGAGTGCTGGTCACTTACAACAGATGCCAAGTTGCTGCAGAACAAAGACTGGATGCATTACCATAACATGACCTGTTCATAGAACAACTATAGAGTAGCTACCAGGAAGATGAGCAGAAGATCCATCAAGTCAAGGATCTGGATGAGCAGATCCTGAAGAATGCAGTAGCTCATGCAACAGTCAACATCCATTTACTTGAATATTAGCTACGCTTGAGTCCAACAAGAATAGAAGTAGTTAAAAATCAGGCTGCTAAGTATGAGATAAACATTCATTTTCTTGAACCCTCAGATTTTGAAAGCATAGCAGCAGAGGCCCAAGCATGGAAAAAGTTCATTAATGATCAAGCGGGGCCCTCTTCATAAAAGTGCTCTATTAAATTTTTGTTTTAAAAGTAATATATTGTATAATGTATGAGCACTCACTACAGGACAAAATTTTGGATTGAAACATTGGGGAAGCCCAAAAGTCATTTTGGGGCAGCCCAAAAGTTTTGCCTTTTTATATAAGTATAGGAGAGTTAGATGTAGTACAAGAATTTTTCTCAGATAGATTTGTGAGAGTATGTTGTAAGAAGAACTATTTCCTTTTGCAATAAAGAATTACAAGTTGCCTATTGGAGAAATCTTGGTGGAATGTTTCAAATGCTGTGCTATGGATTTGTTGAATGTGAACTATTTCGTTTTTAGCTGTCGTCCATTAACTATGAGATCGTTCTAACTCTTTGTACCTATGTTCTTGTTATGAATGCGCTCTAGTTTATGCTATGAAATTTCCACTGTGGGTAATGAAGGCTTTTCATAAACAATAAGCTATCTTGTTGTTCATATATCTATTAATGTTCATGTGTTTTGAGATAAGTAACAACTATCTATGATTTTTCTTAATGCATGCGCAGAAATACATTACTCATTGATAAATGATAATCTTGCTCCCTAGGGATAGGTTAGATAGTTAGTTTTAGTTTCTTACTGTGTGTGATTTAAATGTGAGAGAGTTAAGACGAGAGGTAAGAACCCCTGCATCACATTGTGACCGCTCCTCGTATTCTCTATCAATCTGCATTCTTAGATAGGCACTTGCATATCATACTTAAATTCAAAAAACTAAAAATATACACGGTGGACCAGGCCGTAACCGGTAAAACCTTGTATTTTGTTACTTGACCTACGGTAGCCAGACCGTAAACCAGACGGATTCCCCATACCAAACAGTAATGGGCTAGTTGGGAATGTTTACTAGGGAGAGTCCCTAGCTGTTATTACCTACGATTTTCCAAGCCTCAACAGCACCAAAAAAATATCGGAGCAAAACAAACATATCTTGGTCATCCATAAAGTTTTTTCAATGAAACGAAAGGTGTTTTTCACTGGAAACATTGTTTCAGACGTAATGAATAGGTCTCACAATACATAAATAAGCATCGATTGGTGAACCAAATCATATGGTTGCACCCTTCTCAATACAATAGAGCCAAAATTACAATTTCGAATTAAGAAGAAGAAGAATAGAAAGAAAGGTAACGAGCATAGAAAATTAATTCCATATTATATGAAATTCATCATTCCTACATGCAGATCCCAAAATTCAATATATGAACACTCAAATAAACAATCATCCACCATTGCACATATACTGAGTAAAATAATGTAATGACAAAATCACATACGATAAACACTTATCTCAAAATATGGGCAATTGGTTGCAGCAGGATAACTTTCCTCCCAGCTATAGACACAAGACTTCCTCACTTGAACAAGTCACCCCTGATCCGATACCATGGATCCATAGTTAAAGTCTCACTTAGTCTTAGTACTCTCGAATATACCTCTTCTGAGAGCCACAATGATTCCCACTACTACTTTCCTCTCCGTCTCCACTGCCTATGGGATGTGACCTAGCTTGCCATTCCCATTTCTTGGCTTCCTGTGTAAGAACTTAGACTAGTAGAGTGATATAATGGAAGAAAAAGGAAACAAATAGAATCACTCTAAGTATCAACACACTCTCAATACTCTCAACATTCCCAACACAGTTAGATATCATAAGTCACATGGTCCAAAGCTTAAGATTAACTTCAACAAGGAGAGAGCATATGAATTTATAACAAAAGTATTCCCCAAAGGGATAACCTCAAATTAGAGAGAGGTAAGGTTTAAGCTTCATCATGGAGACTTAATTTGAATTAGTGGAGTGGTGACTTAGTGAAAAGATTGGCTTGGAGAATGACTCATGATGTTGTACATTTAACACAAACAACTATTAAGGAAGGGTCTTGAAGTCTTTTAGCTATGGATTCATCTGCCCATTTTGAAATAGTCCACTATTGAACATCCTTACCATCCTCTCTATCCTTTTTATATTGTCCATTTCAGTCCATACATATCGAGAATAAATGTAAGAGATTAAGAGGTGACTGCTTGTTTCCTCCTCCTTGCACAATACCCATTTGCTAGGCCCTTTCCTATTCTTCTTTTGAACAAATTCTAGGTAAGGAATTTATTCAATATGGCCAACCACATGAAGATTATTGCTTTGAGAGTGGACATAATATTCCATAATGGTTTCTACTACCATTGAATATCTTTATGCCTTTTATAAACAAACATGTCTTTATATCCTAATCTAGGTGTGTATATACCTAAAGAGGGATTCTTCGACCAAATTAGTTCATCCTCTTCCTCAATTATAACATAATCTCCTTATAGTATTAATGTATAAGCCTACCGAATTTTCCTTCAATACTCATCAAGCCTAAAAATGATACATTTCCCACACTTGTTGCCAGGCGGAGGAGATTTCTAGAGAGTATATACTTAAGTTGAATTAAAAATTACCTTCCCTTGAAAGAAGGTAATTACATTCTTAGGAAACTTGTATTCGTCTCCACTTCCTACTTAGGTATCGGCTCCAACCCTTACTCTTTCACGATTACTTACTTTCCAAACCAGTTAGTTCCTAACTAGGAAAAAGAAAGTATATTTTCTTACTAAACTTATGATACATTATGAATATATTTAGGTCCCTTATTCCATTATTCTATTATATCATTTGAGTACAATGTGTTTTAGTATGATAACTTGGATCCATAACCCCTTTTTTGATATGAGTCTCTCGAAAAAATTATCTACCAGATCCTTCCCAAAAGGTGGGAATTCTTAATCTCCCAACCTCCTAAGTTCTTGGGTTTTGCTATGGTTATCCACTTTAGCAAGGGTACACCTTCACTTTTTTGTTTTTTCTTAACCACTAAAACTTTAAACCTATATTCCTAATTTTATCCGGAATCTATTTGGGAATAAAGGTTAAGGAATTGCAATAAATTGGGATTCCTTCCAAAACTTGTTTAACCCAAATGAGGCTCCCACCTCTAGATAACCATCTATTATACCATAAATTGATTCTCCTTTGAAGTTTGACTGTTAACTATCTCAATTTTTTTTATCCCATAGTCATTTGGATTAGTGTGAAAATTCTAAGACAACCTAAATCTCTAAGAAAAATGTGTGGATATTATTCTTCATGCCTTCCTATAAAAATGATCATTTGATCCTTTAATATGTTTTATGAAATATTGAATGATCAGTGAGGGAGATGAATGTAGTTTAGATAGCACCCATGATTTCAATGCTGAATTCTAGAGCAAATATAGACATCCTTTATAATAAAACTCATCATTGTGCTGAGTGTAGCCTGGAAATGCTTGGGTTTCTCATTGAAGTTTTTGTATCATGGTAGAGAGTGTCATATCTATCTGTTAGCACTACATTTACTTTTGTTGAAATTGGTCTTATGCCTTCAAAATTTTAAGTTTTCATGGGTGATTGAGTTCATTTCCAAAGTTTTCTCATTAAGCTATTTCCAAGTTGGCAAAGAAAATAAGTTAAAGGCATTTTAGGTAAAAAGAGAAATACGTTTTTCACAAGTGAGGCAAAAAGTTTTATTCAGTTTTGAATGAAATTTATAAAATGGGTTTTATAAACCAATGATTGGATTTATATTCAAGCTTATATAATTTTGGATATTAAAGAATTTACTTTGTCCAAGGACCTCGTACTCACCAAACCAAGTCCTCTATGAAGGTTCAAGCGCTAAGATTTCACAAGATCTATTACCTTTCTTTGTTCCTTAAGGTATAATCAAACCACCAACACATATAAGCAATGAAAAGGAGAGTCGTCTATTGCATGTGGGATATATTTCTAGAAAGTTAAAAAAAAAAAAACTTATTAAGAAAGTGATTACTTTTCTGCAACCATATGTAGAATTTGTTGTAAATGTCTACGGCAAATTTTTTCACGTCGGCAACAAGATATCATTGGAAATAGCAATGGCTTAATTGATATACATTAAATATGTGATCTTTTGGATACTAGGAGATCGTTCTGAAAGAAGAGACGGTGGATAGATTACCAAGATCTAATCCAAATGAATTTTTCGCAATAAATAATATTGAGATAATTTATTTGTAGTGAACTTAATTGAAGATTTGCTACATATTTTAATCCAACGGTTCAAACAAAAAGTGAAATCCCATCAATGGTCCCATTCTGTTCCAGAGTGCGAAATTGTGAGATAATTAATAGGGAAGAGTGGTAGCGGAATTTTAAACCGCTTTCCACATGGTAACTTTTGGTGAGTTCCGTTGAGGAAAGTGGTAAAGGAAACAAAACTTGGTAAGGGTCCCGGAATGAGCCAGTGTATAAAAAGTGAGTTGACTTAGGTAAATTCATTTTCGTTTGCATGCTGTGGGTGAGAAGAAGAAGAATTATTTCATGAAAATGACTGTTTTAGTCATTTAATTTAGAGAACTGTTTCCGGTAAACAAAGAAGCATTTTCAAAAACTGAAAGAGTTTTTCATAATAACATGATGATATACAATAACCTCTCTCATTTTTTACACAGGTACTAAGGATTGGGAGAATCAAAGTCATCTTCAGAGAGAAAATGTTAAGATTTCAAAATGACTGTTCTAGTCATCCAATTCAAAGAATTGTTTACATCAAATTAAGATGAATTATGAGAAACTGAGAGAGTGTTTTCTTCAAAACACGCTTTTACACAATAACCTCTTTCATTTTTCACACAAGTTCTATGAGTTAGGAGAAACAAAGTCAGTTTTACAGGCAACGTTTCATGTTTTCCAAAGGACTATTTCAGCCATCAAATTCAAAGAATTTTTCAGACAAATGGAATTTGATTTTACAAAAACGAGAGAGGTTTGTATTCCTAATAGGCCTATACTAAAAAATCTCCTTCAGGTTTTACACAGTTATCACAGGTTGGGAGAATTTAAAAGATCTTCACAAGTTATTTTTCCAGAAATTTACAATTTTACTATCTGAGTCATCATCTTAAAAGGAAAATTCCAAGGATATGGAGGTGAATTTGGAGAAAATAAGACATGGGTTTTGTTGGAAACATGGCCAATTACAAAAACCACTCCCAGATTTCACACATCTATCACCATTAGAGATATACAGGAGGGACTTTGAAACTTATTGTTCAGCAGTCCATATCCTGAAATGAAGGAAATTTGTTGTAACTGTTTCTATTTTTAGAGTTCAGTTAGGTTTCGAATTCAAGGTTAGGTAGAGTTTATTTTTATATAAATTCAAAGTTAATTTATGTATCAAGGGTTGGAACCCATATGTTTGGACCGATATTTTTGAAAACTTATGATTTTTGAATGAAATAACAAAGCCGAATGCTGGTTGATCTTCAAAGATTCATGTGTCGTTTGTGTTACAGTCTGTGCCTTATTTCCATGTGATTGTATTCTAAGTGCTTACCTTCCATTCTATTTTCTTTCATATCTGAACATAGTGTTTAATAGTTTCAGAATTCATACATGTTATGCTCTGGCTATTGTTTCAGATATTTCACAAATATTTCTTCTAAAGTTGATATGGAATTCATCTTGTGATGCTCTATATTAATGGACTGTTCATGTTTCTCTCCTATCGCTTGAAAATCAATGAATGACTGTGACTGGATGATTATATTGCCTTTGTTGGGATTCCATGTATGAAGCTTTGCATTATCTTTATCTATTTTGACTCCATTGCCCAATAATTATATGTGTTGTTTCAACCATCTGCATAACTTAAATTATTGAATTTAATATCTAGCCTTGTTAAATTTATATCTAAGAGATCCCTCTCCATAAAGGAAAGCTAGTTTCTTTCCAAAGTGGTTTTTACTGTTACCTTAAGATTACCTTTACAACCTTGGGTATATTTTGAGTACTAACAAATTGGTGCCGCTGCCAGGGAATGAAGGTTCAAATATTCCTTGGGTATGAACGACATAGTTTCATGTTTGATTGTTGATGGTGAACAACAATTAGATATCAACAAGGTTGTGCATCTTTCACCTAACGAATCCATCTTCGAGGAATCCAGTTTTCAGAATTCCTACGGCGACTCCATTGTCAAAAGATTGCAAAGTTTGAAGAGTTGATTCAGTTGATTCATTTGTCGAGATGAGTTCTTTGTCTACAAGGTATGCTCCTATGAATCGTGCTCACATTCTTGGTTTTTCAAATCGAATACCTAAAGTAGATTGGAAAACATGTCTTCCAAAGTTTAAAGATCAAAAGAATGATGATGCTGCCCTTCATTTGGTTAGATTTCATATGCATATACATAAGCCGTGAGTTAAATTGCATGAGGATTATTTAATGAACATGTTCATGGCTACTTTAGAAGGAGATGCAAGGTCATGGTATGAAGGGTTACCATCAGAAAGTTTGTTTTCCTTTACTGATTTTCATACAGTATTTCATGAACATTACAAAAACCAATACCCCTCCTTCTTGCTAGTTCAAGATCGCTGTACACATGTTAAAGGTTTCATTGGAGATTTGGAAAACATGTATAGTGATGATGAGTTAGTGTATGAAGAGCTTTTAGACATTTTATATGAGAACCCATTTTAGAAAAAAAGAAATACAAATTAGCTGTCTTCACATTCAAGAAAAATCTCAACAGTTAATAATTTCTTCCTCGATTGAAAGAGACATGAGCCAAAACTTTGATTCAACCAGCTACATTTCTTTTCCTGAAGTAGATGATAATTTGCAGTAGTCTTGTCAATCTTTGTGTGACCAAGAAGGATGTTGGGATGATCAATCAAACCCTTCTTCATATTATTCAACTTTCAAAGTTTTATTTCAAGATGAGGCTGCTTATTCCCAATTAAAAAATTCCTTTTTGCAGCAGCAATTTCCTCTAAGTTCTAATGCTTCTGTGGGTGATTACATAAAGAATTTTGATTCTGCAAATTTTTAGTCTTACAGTCCCTCCAGATATTTATTTTTTGAAAATGCAATTAAAGAGAAATCAGACCTTGGATCAGAATTGGAAAAAATACGTGAGCATGAAGATGATCAACCCAGTGATGTGAAAGAAGAGGGTTATACTCTTGATGGTTTTTCTAATGATTGCGGTCAGCTTGTTAAAAATTATGTTAGTGATGGTTTTAAAGAAAAATTTAGTCTACTAATATATAATGAAAAGGAAGAGCAATCATGCCATAAATCTCAGTATGTGAAAGAACCAACAATGTGCAATAAACAAAGGGATCACAAAGAAGGAGATGAGGACTCTCAATGGGATGTTTCTTTAAATCTTTCCAATTCAGAAACGTTTTGTCAAGAAGACATCTTTCTGCTTAATCTTGTTGAAGAACAAAATGATATTCCTCTTGAAGTGCTTGAGAAGAATGGAGTTGTAAATTTAGAAATATTAAATGAAGTTGTTGATATATCATTTAAAAACAATCATGAGAATTCCTTTCAAAGCTCTTTTAAAGATTGGTTTGACAGTATGCAAGAAGAGTTACTTTTTGGAAAACCTTCTAATGGTAAGCAAATGATGAAGTATATTGAAGGTTGCCATGCTTTTTATGATCCAGTAACATAATACATTAGAGGAAATTTCAACTCAAAATGGGCCTTTTAACTTTTATTCAAATTCCATGTCATCATGTGTTAGCCAATGAAATTGCTTTAAATTTGAAATACCGTATAAGTCTTAAACGCTTTTTTAATATAAATTTGGGGATAGGTATCATAAAAAAAACTACTTTTTTTGTTTGTATTTTTTACATATCTCCCTGTTTTTTTACTCAAATTTTGATTGGGAGAGCTTGTTGGATGCGGAATTAAATTCCGCATCCAACGAGTACCCACTCGGCATACTTTTGACCGACCCCGCTACCCCAAAAACAAGAAATACCTGAAAAATGGAATGATGACATGCATCCAACGAGCTCTCCCGATCAAAATTTGAGTAAAAACACAAGGAGATATGTCAAAAATACAAACAAAAAGTAGTTTTTTTATTTTCTTCCTCCAAAATTAATAAATATTATTTTATTATTTTAACTATTATTTTATTAGTTCATTTTAGGAGGCCCATTTTGAGTTGAAATTTCCTCTAATGCATGTATAAATTTTTCAGATGGGGTAGTTGGTTATGCGTTTGCAGCAAAGGACAAATTTTTCATCATAACCTATTGCTATTTTGTTTTTATGTTCTAATTTCAATCAAGCACGAGGAAGAAATGGAATTATTGGATAAATTGTTTGATTGGCTTCATTGGAAGTCGGATTTTGCTTAATTGAGAATTTGTGCATAGTTAAGTAGGATAGGTAGGCATGAATAAGCTCAACATGGTGAGCATTTCTTTCAGTAGTTTTCAGTTTGGTTTCAGTTTCAGGTGCAATTCAGTTATAGGTTCAGGTTTGCAGTTACAGTTAGCGTTTAGTCTTCAGAGAAGGAGTGACAGGTGACAGGTTAGAGGTTGACAGAGTGGGATTTGTTTGCAAAATGGTTTAAGTTGATGGTTCAGTTTAGAACAGGTTGAGGATTTCAGAGAAAAATTAAGAGAAACCCAATGGATTTGGCACATGGTCTACGGGGTTCTTTGCTACCTTGCAGGGAGGATAGCATCCCTAGTTGGAGGCAGTTGTTAGCACTAAATTTATTTTTGTCGAAATTGGTCTTATTGCCTTCAAAATTTTAAGTTTTCATGGGTGATTGAGTTCGTTTCCAAAGTTTTCTCATTAAGCTATTTCCAAGTTGGCAAAGAAAAGAAGTTAAAGGCATTTTAGGTAAAAAGAGAAATAAGTTTTTCACAAGTGGGGCAAAACCTTTTATTCACTTTTGAATGAAATTTATAAAATGGGTTTTATAAACCAATGATTAGATTTATATTCAAGCTTATATAATTTTGGATATTAAAGAATTTACTTTGTCCAAGCCAAAAAAGGGACCTCGTACTCACCAAATCAAGTTCTTTATGAAGGTTCAAGCGCTAAGCTTTCACAATATCTATTACCTTTCTTTGTTCCTTAAGGTGTAATCAAACCACCAGCACATATAAGCAATGAAAAGGAGAGTCGTCTGTTGCATGTGGGATATATTTCCAGAAAGTTAAAAAAAAAACTTATTAAGAAAGTGATTACTTTTGTGCAACCATATGTAGAATTTATTGTAAATGTCTACGGAAATTTTTTTCACGTCGGCAAAAAAATATCATTGGCAATAGCAATGGCTTAATTGATATACATTAAATATGTGATCTTTTGGATACCAGGAGATCATTTCAAAAGAAGAGACGGTGGATAGATTATCAAGATCTAATCCAAATGAATTTTCCGCAATAAATAATATCGAGATAATTTATTTGCAACGAACTTAATTGAAGCTTTGCTACAGATTTTAATCCAAAGTTTCAAACAAAAAGTGAAATCCCATCAACGGTCCCATTCTATTCCGGAGTGCGGAATTGTGAGATAATTAATAGGGAAGAGTGGTAGTGGAATTTTAAACTGCTTTCGACATGGTAACTTTTGGTGAGTTCCGCTGAGGAAAGCAGTAAAGGAAAAAAAACTTGGTAAGGGTCCCGGAATGAGCCGGTGTATAAAAAGTGAGTTGACTTAGGTAAAGCAATTTTCATTTGCATGCTGCGGGTGAGAAGAAGAAGAATTATTTCATGAAAATGACTGTTTTAGTCATTTCATTCAGAGAACTGTTTTCGGTAAAAAAAGAAGCATTTTAAAAAACAGAAAGAGGTTTTTCATCACAACATGATTATATACAATAAACTCTCTCAAGTTTTACACAGGTGTTGAGTATTGGGAGAATCTAAGTCATCTTCAGAGGGAAAATGTTTAGATTTCAAAATGACTGTTCTAGTCATCAAATTCAAATAATTGTTTACATCAAATGAAGATGAATTCTGAGAAACCGAGAGAGTATTTTATTCACAACATGCTTATCCATAATAAACTCTTTCATTTTTCACACAGGTGCTATGATTTAGGAGAAACAAAGTCAGTTTTACAGGCAATGTTTCATGTTTTCCAAAGGACTATTTCAACCATCAAATTCAAAGAATTTTTTCATACAAATGGAATTTAATTTTACACAATTGAGAGAGGTTTGTATTCCTAACAGGCCCATATTCAAAAATCTCCTTCATTTTTTACACAGTTATTACAGGTTGGGAGAATTTAAAATATATTCACAAGTTATTTTTCCAGAAATTTACAATTTTACTATCTGAGTCATCAGTTTCAAAGGCAGATTCCGAGGAGCTGGCGATGAATTTGGAGAAAATAAGACATGGGTTTTGTCGGGAACATGGCCAATTACAACAAAACATCCCATATTTCACACAGTTGTCACCATTAGAGATATACAGGAGGGAATTTGAAACTTATTATTCAACAGTCCGTATCCTGAAATGAAGGAAATTTGTTGTAACTGTTTCTATTTTTAGAGTTCAGTTAGGTTTCGAATTCAAGGTTAGTTAAAGGTTATTTTTCTATAAATTCAAAGGTAATTTATGTATCAAGGGTCATATGTTTGGACCAATATTTTTGAGAACTTATGATTTTTGAATGAAATAACAGAGCTGAATGCTGGTTGATCTTCAAAGATTCATGTGTCGTTTGTGTTACAGTCTGTGCCTTATTTCCATGTGATTGTCTTCTAAGTGCTTACCTTCCATTCTATTTTCTTTCATATTTGAACATAGTGTTTAATAGTTTCAGAATTCATACATGTTATGCTCTGGCTATTGTTTCAGATATTTTACAAATATTTCTTCTAAAGTTGATATGGAATTCATCTTGTGATGCTCTATATTAATGGACTGTTCATGTTTCTCTCCTATCGCTTGAAAATAAATGAATGACTGTGACTGGATGATTATCTTTCCTTTGTTGGGATTCCGTGTATGAAGCTTTGCATTATCTTTATCTATTTTGACTCCATTGCCCAATGGTTATATGTGTTGTTTCAACCATCTACATAACTTAAATTATTGGATTTAATATCTGGCCTTGTTAAATTTATATCTGAGAGATCCCTCTCCAGAAAGGAAAGCCAGTTTCTTTCCAAAGTGGTTTTTGCTGTTACCTTAAATATTACCTTTACAACCTTGGGTATATTTTGAGTGATAACACTGTCAACAATTCATTATCAAACCATTCAACTAATTTGCAGTGATGGAGACAAAAATCAGGGAACCTTCCTATTCAAACCATTAAGTGAGAGCTTCTACTACCACATTCTCCTTTCCCTTATTGTAAATAATCTCACAGTTATATCCCAACTGTTAGGGTCTTGTCCTATCCCCGTTACTTTAGGAAATAGTCAAGGAATGCTTATGATCATGTGTTTTGAATAAGGATGAGTAGTTAGAAGTCAACAATTAATGTAAAAAAGGGTCTCTATATTAATTAAGTCTCACTAGGAAACATGTACTTATTGATTATTTGACCATGCCAAGTAGTTAGGGTTTTGGATATTGGAAGCCTATTTAAAAAGCTAAAAGGCTATGAATTATTTTGTCAATAATTATTGTATTGGAGATTTGCTTAAGTGAAAGGTTTTTCAACCTCAAGACATGCATGAACATTGCTTCTAGATGTGAATATCTTAATACAATAAGCTTATTCTCCTACATTTCTATTCCTTATTCTCTTTGTTCAATTATTTTGCACTATAATATTGGGATTTTGGCATTGTTTATCTATGTTTATATTGTTGTTTTTGTAATTTGCAGGCTCAAGTACATCACAAGTGGTATCAAAGAACTTTTCTATGCTAGCACACATCCAAATTTTAGTAGATTTTTTTAGGGCTAGAGACATTTTCTCACATCCTTAAATAACTTTAGATATCTATCATTCAGTGGGTAAAACTATGGTTGGGGAAGCATACATGCATAGAATACAATTGGTATTCAGTCACATTTGTTGGACATTATTGCAACCTTTGTTGGTAGTACTCCTTTGAGTAGTACTACATTAAACAAACCTTGTGCAAGGAATCTCATTTCCACATACCCTAAGGTAAAATGAAAGTGCCATAGGAAATTTGAAACCAACCGTGGATAATACGATTGACTGTCTTGCTTCTATAGTGGAACCAATCATAGAAATTAGTAATATTACTCTCACATACTAGGGTAGTCGAGTAGTAAGACTAAGGGCATAATTGAGCTTCCTTAAATATAACCCTGAGAGAATGGGTCAAGTTATATTTTTGGATTGCACACATATATCATAGAGCTATAACACCCGATAATACCTTGTTTGTGATACCTTGGAAATCCTCATATCTATAAATCGATGGTCACATTACTACATCTTTTCATCTAAAAGGAATTTTGCCATTTTTTCAGCGTAGTCAGTACAATTACAATATTCTCTATGGGACGATAGTGAAATTCCTACATCTTTGCATCCGAAAGGAATTTGGAAATTTAATTTATATAGTGATATTCAATAGGGATCAATAATCCTCATAGAGTATTAATAAAAATTCCATGGTCCGCAAACACCCTTGTTGGATACCTATTTCAAAAGAATCCGTGCATCGTGCTAATAATTTTGGCATATATCTCTAACAACCATTTTTGGGTGGACCCTTGGACCTACCTCAGTTAAATCTTGGAATCATGTTGATCATATTGATCTACATCTCTCACAACCCTTTTTGTGTGGACCCGACAACTATCAACTTGGTGTTCATATTTTTCAGCTCCAATGGTACACAACCACAACCAGAACAACATGGAGACAACCAACCAGGATTAGCCCTAAGACACTAAATAAATGACATCATTGATAATGTCCTTAAAGAAATCATTTGATTAGAAATTCACCCCTTTGAGACACTCCGTTGAATATATCAAACTCAATGTGGTTGAAAACAAAAACACTATCACTAACGATCAACATGTGATGAATGTTATTGCTCAACATGTAGAATTCGCTCCAAAATTTGATCACCCAAGTAATGAAGCCGTTATCACTAAAGAAAAGGATCTTACACTCTCTTCACAGAAACCCAACCTCACTTCTTTGAGGATAAAAATTGACCGCACTACTTCCTAAATATTTACATGTGAAGATTTTATGGTTCCAACTCCTCGAGTCGGGTTACTGAAATTGAACACTATTTTTTTCTCCATAGCATTGAGGATGAGCTTTAGACGTTAAAATTGGGGTTTCATATTTACAATTTAAATGCTGGTAATGGTAATAAAAATCTTATCACCATTATGTCCATTACAACCAATTAATGAAGTTATTTCATGGTCGTTTTGACCATGACACTCACTACTTGGGATTGCTGACCAAATTATACTAAAGTGGCATAGTTTGTTTTAATAGAAACTGAGGAAAATTTTATAAATATAAAAAAAGGCTGAGCACAACCATCCTTACACAGTCTGCATCCAAATTTTTTGCTGAGGTGGAGGAGAATATAGATATTTTTAAGCTATAAAGATAAAGGAGAAAGTTTCTAGGCTTCTTGCTGAACCCCATGGAAGGGTACTATTTAACAAATTGTTTATTCAACAATACAGAAAAATACATAAATAACCAGGAGATTGTTTAGCAAAACAAAAAATTACAAAATTATCTTGGAGGGGAGATCTATCCCTTCTATGCTTCCCGTCCATAGGTTGGCTTGCCAACCGAGGGTTCTTCCATCTGAAAGTCACCGACAGTGGTTGCCTTGAGTCATGCTTGTAAGCTTTTGAATGTCCTCCTTGAGATAGTCGACTTTCTCCATGAGCTCGTGCAGGTCCCTGGTGTCGTCATCGATTCTGGAAGCATGTCAATGTAGTTGGTTTGAAATGTACTTGGCGTCTAATGCAACAATTCTTCTATTGTTAACGCTGGTGCCGACCATATTAAAAATCCTTTTCATTCCGCTATGCAGGTCTGATAATGAGGACCTGATTTCTTGTATGTCCTTGGATGAATCCATAATTTCCTATTCCTGTGTAATCAAATGAGGCTGTGAGGGTAAATAAAAAATGCAAGTTGATATTATACCTGAACCTGGTGAAGCCTAGAAGAGAGGAGGTTGGTCTCGTGAAAACCATGACTGAGATGCCACTTCTTCAATAGTCTGGTGAAGCAATTCACAATCGGTTTGAGATCCAAGTAAACCAGCGAAAAGGGTAATGAAGTCTTCTTCCGGAGGGGCAAAGCCAAGAGGGCTCTTATCCATATCAAAATAGGGCCTAGAGGAATTCATTATGATAGAGCCTGCGAAGCATGCAGAGATATATCTGTCAAATTTGTTATACATGAATATGGGATGGTTCTTTTAGGCCTTCACATGGCTGGAGATGCCACCTTTAAGCTTCTGTTGCATCAGAGGACACATGCTCATGCAATGAGGGAGGATGGTGAGGGGGGTGGGATGAGACCCCCTAGGGGAGAGAAGACTAAGGAACATGATTGAAGTGGTTTTGGTCTCTAATTGAGACTATTCCCATCTTATTCTTGACCCCTCTATTTTCCATATTGTCTGCTAGACCATTGTTCTTCCGAAGAATGTGGAAATAGATGACGTGAAGATTAGAGCTCATTCTTCTAATTCGCTCATACAATCTTTTACAATTTGTTGCACCTGAGTTGTAGCCATTCCTCATTTTATGGATGATCTGTTTAGAGTCTCCAAAGACTATGATATTACTGATATTTTATTTTTTGACAAGTTCGATTCCTAGGTAAAGGGTGAGCCATTCAACTTCGTTATTGGTTTTTCGACCAATCCCCCAAGCAAAAGTTGTCATTGTATTTCCTCGGGGATCGAAGATGGTCCCACCCGCACCTGCCTCCCCGTACTAAAGTGGCATATTTATAGACCATATTAAAACCTTTTATAAATTGCCGACCCACACAGAGGGCCTCTAAGATTCTTTTTTTGGGAATTCTTCATCAAGGGCCTCAAGGAGGCAATTCGAGCTCATGCCATTATGCAATGACCCTCCACTTGGTTGAAAGTTTGTGATATAGATAAATAAGATGAACATGTGATCAACACCCAACCCAAACAATCTTCCTTTCCCAACTGCACAGGGTCTCCCTTGGATACTACTTCAAGTAATTCCAACACACTACTGTTAATAATTCAAAAGTTGATCGTGGATTCCATTATCAAATGTTAGAACCTTAGACTTTTCTATAAATATGATTAAAAATATTTTCCAAAGGGATTAAATACAAATAAATTTTTTATTCCAAATAGAGGCATAGCCACATGATCTCCTTGACGACAACACCATGGAGGCTCCACCATAACCATACATAGATGATACTATGCCACCCTAGAATATGCTTTTGATATGCCTTTCCTGAGGATCAAACCCAAATCTCACTCCATGCTTTATTTGGTTTTAACACACTTTTAAAAATTATTGGATGAGCCTAGTTGACCAAATGACTAGGCACCTCCATTCGACTAGAGACTAGATAACTCAGTTAGTCGAGTCGGTTAGGAAAACAGACCAAACAATTAGAAAGTTATAGCCATATAACTATTTATATCCACTATATAATAAGCCAATGAGATAGAGGATGTAATGTTGCTTTTGTACATGATGGTCTAATAATATAAGACAATTATTTATCCCATCACAACTACTTGTATTTGTTCTCGTACTTTTATGTATTTATGTATGAACTTTAATCTTTTTATGTATTTCTATGCTACTAGTATCCATATGTAATCCCTTAGATTACAACATTGGGTCTGTTGTTAGTAGTAGCAAACATGGAAAAAAATATTACAACTTTTTCATAAATGGTATGCAAAGAGGAAATTAGGGAGTGGTGGAATTGGAAGACAAAGAATTACATTCAAAACTATGTTAGATGGAACAAGTTGATTTGTTGGGACAGGAAAAGAGCATAAGGAATAACCTGAAGCGCAAGCACAAGAGGAAAAGTGGGCGCATGACGAGATAAAGGAAGGTAAAGGATGAAAAGGAAGCACAAAGAAGAGAAAGCTGCGACGAGGAATGGTGCGATGAGGAAAGCGCACCTAGAGTCGGTGGAAGTGTGGAAGGTAAAAGAGTTAAGACTAAGAAGCGGCAGGTCAAAAGACTACAGGAGTCAGAGTTGGATAAAGACTAAAGGATGGGTTTTTGCGGCTAGTTATGACTTGTACAAGGAGGCTGAAAGACCTTTCCATGGCTAGTTATGGCCATGATAAATGTAATACAGGAATTTTGTGGCCAGTATGGCCTATCATCAATATAGTAGAAGATATTTTGTATCTACTTTTGAATGTAATAACTGAGCTGTACTTGGTTGACCTTGCGCAGTCTTGTAATTTCTATAAATAAGAGGAACCTACTATGTCTAAGGGTTAGCCTGTTAGTTAGCTAGTTAGAAGAATAGTAAGGTGATATCAGAGAGGAGTTTGATAGTAGAAGGCTGTTGAGCCGCGGATCTATAGCTAAGTGCGAAGACCATTTTGTAGAGTCATTATACAGTCGAGTGTGTAGATAGTAGAGTAGAAGAGTCGATCCAGGATGTGTGCGGATCAGTAGGAGTAGATAGAAGAATAAAACAGAGATAATGAGAGCAAGAATAGTTTGAGCCAAAAGACATATCTTAAAACAGTCTGTAAGTCGCAGACTGCAAGGTGCTACCTATATTTCTCATGCTAGATGAAGAGCACCTTGGTGGTTTTTCCCAGATGGGTTTCCACTTTATTTCCTGTGTTAACGAATGATTGAACGTTGTGTTGAATGTTTAACTGTTAATGTTGAATGTTTGATTAACTCACATTATTTATGGTTATTGCTTGAATGAATGTCACAATATTGATAAGCAGTGAATGAATGGACATCTAAGCATTGTTGAAGCATTGTGTATTAGTTCATGTTTAACACTATCAATTCATAACATAAATCACATCACGGTCATCTACTATTAAGGAATCAATTGCATCGTACTATTGAACCAACTGTTAAGTTGTTAAGGTCAAGGTCGTGTCGCACACTGTTTGTGGCGCACAGGTGTGACTCCATCGAGTAGTAAAAGACTCCAACCCTCCATATCTAATCCCTCTCCAACTACGGAAACATGATTATGGAATTTACACATTAAGATATCTCGGGTGAGACTGCGTTTCCCTCATAGGTGTTGCCAGCTGAGATTTCTCTGTCGGGACGATGTCTTTGGGTGTTTTGTTGGTTTTGTGTTGATGTTGAACCTGGGTCACGAGAGTGTTGAGAAGTAGGACAAAAAATGGTTTCATTGCCGGGACCCTTGATCATTTGAGTCGAGGGAAATGTTGTGGCATCTGACAAAGAAGGAAATCAAGGACTGGCTGGAGTCTAAGACTTTGGCATTTATGCAAGAAGAAAGCACAAGATCGCAGTTGAGCACAGAAAACTGGTTAGATCGATACATATACTCTGATATTCACGAGATCTTCTTTGTAGAGTTTCCTATTGTGCTGCATGAGTGGTTGTCAATATTTGCAACTTGATAGACAAATTTCCAAATAAGAGAAGTAGTCGAGTGGAGTGCTCAATGATTAGCGAGATAACCCATGTAAGTAACACTATCTCTAGAGTTGTTGATAACCTCATATAGTGAGGCTGAAAGAATTTTTTTCCAAGGGCCCCGAAGAAGATATTTTCTATCTATAAATACATGGATAAATATGCTCGTCTATGAGAAGGGTATTTTGAAGTTCAGCAGTTGAGCTGCATATCCAGAGGAGGGGATATGTCACAGAAAACCTACAGGGACAATGGGAAATGGTGAGCTGAAATGTTCCCAAGAAGTACAGAACCTGAACTAGAAGATGGATTCCTAAGAAGTGGAAGGAGATTCAGGTTGGGGAAAATAAGAAAGATAGTAGGATGAAGATGGACTCCTAGTTTGTTTGAAGAGAGCGAGTACGAAGTTGAGTCGTGGATAGATGAAGGGTCTTGCGACGAAGAAGAAGACTATAGCCCGATTTTTGAAGGAGCAGAAGAATCTAAAGAATCTATGGAGACACTAATACCAGGACGCAACTACATCACACTAGGAGTATCGCCAAAGGTAAGGTCTAGAGCCTCATCTCTTGAAAGAAATGTTAATACCGATAGTGCTAGTACCACAAATAGCGCACAAGAGAGTCCACCTTCATTAACTTATCCTTTAGAAAACCCCGACACCAACTCAATGGCGGGGGAAGATGTTAGATTACCCACATTCAATGGAAATGGAGCAGAAGATCCAGAGTAGCATTGGTTCCTTTGCAAAGTTGTTTGGATGGTTCACCAAGTTCACAGTGCAGACCTAAGAAAAGCGTAGATGATCATGAATTTGTGGGGCCATGTGCTGGATTGGTTTATGAATTTTTGTGTAGTGCCAACAGGAACCCCATAGAAGACCCTTGATGAGATCTGACTTGCGATGATTTGTGAGTTCAGAAAACCCAAATGTGAGTCATAGTGCATAACTGAGATCAAGGAGATAAAGCAGTCATCGCTGAAATCCATTTGGGATTTCGATCAATGATTTAAAACTTTAATGGCCAAGGTTATTTTCCAAATGTTGGATGTACACCACAAAGAGTGGTTTAGTGCTGCGCTCCTACCACACATTCGATCTCCTTTGATGCAATAGAAGATTGTGTCGCAGACGGAAGGGATAGCGCTAGAAATGAAGCTGGAATCCTCGCCGATCGGAGATGGTGGCGCATGAATGATGCATATTCAGTCACAGTTGGCTAATATGACAGTACAACTTCAGGAAATCAATAAGGGTAAAGAAGCATGTGAGGACTTGTGGTGCACAATATGTCAAACGGATGGACACACCAAGGATAATTTTTTGTCATACATGAACTATGTCTCATCAGGAGCGCCTAACCCACTAAGTACTCATGGGATAAACTAGTGCCAAACATGCCAGACTAGAGGGAATCATGGCGAAGACTATTTATATTTATAGAATATTGTAAGTACCCCAACCATCCTTTTCTGTAAATTTTGAAAATCAGTAGGGCACAACGAGTAGGATTGTAGAGCATATCAACTCCTAAAAGAGAAGACAATTGATACCTACTTGATGAAGAATGATGGGAAAGTTCAGGATGAACAGGCACAAGTGCACTACCAGCTTGCGCCTTTCCCACAAAACTAGTATCAGAAGTAATATCAACCTCAGTATGCGCCACAGAACCCATACGCGTCATAGAATCAGTACCCACTGCAGCAACCACACCCTCAGGGAAGGGGGGGTGGAAATTTCAGAGGAAGAGGAGGAGGATTTGGAAGAGGAAGAGGTCAAGTTGTATGCTATAACTATGGACATCTAGGCCATTATGCTAGAGATTTTTAGGAACCTGTAAAGACTTGTTCATATTTCAAAGCGCAAGACCATAACATGGATCAATGTCCCCAGTTGATCACAAAGTGGCAAGCTCAGGCCATCGTAGGTCCTAACCATGTAGAATCCCAACCCAAAACCAAATCCTAACTTGAATGTTTAGATGATTGCTGCTGAGTCAAGAGAGCCGAGTGTTTCTTTCATAACACAAGGAGGTTCTGCGACTGGAGCTAATCAAAATATATCGCAAGAACAACTACAGGTGCGACCCGCGGCATAGAAGAAAGTACCATTCGATGTTCAAAAATAGAAACAATTATTTTTAGACATGCGACCTGAGTTTGTGGACCTAGAATGACCATCGAACTCAGAAAAAGTTAGGGAGATGCTTGAATGCTTCCAACGGCTATCCTAGAGGCAGATTCCAAAAAAGGTTAGTAACCTTAAGTCATTTCTTTCAAGTTCCTTTGCACTAGTCCAAGATAAAGATGCTATCACAAAACTACAAGCACTGACAGAAGAAACCCCAGTCGAGTCGCAACCTGAAATAATGGTTAACCATGTCAAAAAGAAATTTAAAACAAGGCGAAAGTTAAGAATGACTGCACAGATAAGGGATTATGACATGGATTATATTATTCTAGACCTTGGGTCGGATGTTAATATTCTAACATGATAGACTTGGGAAAGCATGGGAAATCCATGCCTAGACTAGTCTGATGTCCAATTGAGGCTTGCAAATCAAGCAAAGGTCCTACCAATTGGTAGGTTGATTAAAGTACCTGTCGAAATTGAGGGGCTATGCATATTTGTAGACTTTGAAGCCATTAACATTGTTGACGAAACAAACTCGTATCCTGCGCTTCTGGGGATATATTGGGCCATAGATAATCATACCATTATAAATTTTAAGAAAAGGATCCTCTCATTTGAGGTTGATGAGATGAGGGTAGTGTCGCCCATTGATCCACTAGAGGGATAGAGATATGTAGAGTCTGTCTACGACGAGGGACAGGGTGATTATATCGATCATATCTACAATGTCATTGCCTTAAGATATGACTACATACATCCTACAACGGATGGAAACTTGAGCTCGAAGAGTGCTAGTTCATGCACATCAGATTCAGGAGTGGCCTTGGAGAATTGGCAAAACATATTGCATGAAGTCTCTATGAGAAGATGAGCTAGAGTTACCTGGTCTGTGTGACGAGTGGAGAATCAATTGTGGGAGTTGCCCACATATGAGGGCCTACCTAATCTTGTGAATTTCCTAAGTGAATTTGAAGGACTCGTAACAGAGCTGTAGTGCTTGTCTGCGTTAAAACATGTATTGAAGGCTACACCCGCTAGATGGTGGGGTATGCATAAGAAATCCATATCAAAATGACCATAGTGTAGAAGATTGATGGAATTTAGATTCATGGAAGAAGTCACTGTCTTGAGTCATAGGTACACAGGGATGACAAACCTTGTCGAGCACATTAATCAGTGTCGCATAGCATTTGCAAAATATCTGCGACAGGAATGGGTCCATTATTTCATTCACACATTGGAAATAACACCCAAAAGCTGGTACACGTTCATGGAGTTGTGACAAGGAACTCGGGATTGGGAAGGGATAGCTAAGCAATTTGCACACACATTTGAATTTACTGATGAGAAACCTGCAGTCGATGTTGCACTTCAAACCATCAAGAAAAAGATATTTGTTGAAATCCCTGTCGAAGTGACGAGTTCCTACCAGTGTAGTACGACTATCCAGCAATGGATGGCTTGTTACAATCTCACTAGAGAACCAGATGATGACCTGGATAACGTAAACATAGCAGAGTCATAGGGTACGTGTGAAGTCGAAGGAAGTGGTATTTCGAGCGACCAGTTCCTTAAGCCACTAAAAATCAAGAAAGTAAACATTGGGTTGCGAGAGAACTCAAAGTTCACCAATATAGGAGATTATTGGGATGATGAGACCATCGAGAAGATCACAGACTTGTTGCATGAATTTCAGGACCCATTCCCTACTAACTTCTCAGAGATGAAGGGAATAGTAGGAGATATGGGAGAATTAAAAATACCCCTGAAACCAGATGCTAAACCATTTAAGTAACAACCCTATAGGTTGAATCCAAGGTACAAAGAGAAGGTAAAAATTGAATTAGATCACATGCTCGACATAGGAATCATTGAACCTGTTGAGGAATCAGAATGGATAAGCCCTATAGTGATCCAGGATACGAAGATAACAGGAAACGTTAGGATCTGTGTGTTGACCTAAGGAAGCTGAACGATGCATGCCTGCACAATTCATTCCCAACACCATTTACATATGAAGTACTGGAAAACGTCGTAGGGTAGGAGATGTATTCATTCACCGATGGATTCTATGGCTATCACCAAGTTAGAATAAAAAAGGAGGATTGACATAAAATGAATTTCGTCACAAAATGGGGATGCTACCAGTATACGGTAATTCCCTTTGGACTCAAGAATGCACCTGCTATTTTTATCTAGAATAGTAGTTTCTGATTTTAAAGATTTCATACATAAATTTCTCAAGGTCTACTTTGATGATTGGACAGTGTTTGTTCTAGTAAGAGACCATATTGAAACTCTACGCATGATACTGGGCCATTGTCGCCAGTATCAGGTCGCGCTTAATTCAAAGAAGTGTATTTTTTGCGCACCATTTGTTGTGCCACTGGGCCATGTCGTGTGTCATGATGGAATCTGGTTGACCCAGTGAAAGTTGTGATTATCCTTGACTTTCCACCACCTACGTCAGTCACACAACTCACATTAGTGTTAGGGAACTATTATTAGCCAAAATGGCACTTCTCTGTCCGAGTGCTGACATTCATTATGTTGGTACACAAAATGACAGTTAGGATTGAAGTGGCCAAAACACTATAGATGTGCATGACCATTGTTGCATGATCTCCAGTCCAGCTTGATATATTTTTATTCTGAGTCTAGGATTTCACACGTGACTATGTGCATTGCAAATCGTGTGTCACAGACGACTATGTGCATTGCAACCCGCATGTACATTGAACACGTGAGTTCCCTTTGAGAAACAAGCGTGTCATACATGCCTTGCTTATATAAACACTCGTTTTTACCTTAGTTCGATCTTAAAAAATATAAATCATGATTAGATGAGATTACTTGGGCCTTAATCCATAACTATCCCAACTGTCTCAACCATCCTAACCTTCAAAACCACTCTATTTCCCAATGTATAAATAGAGGCCTTGGGATGGGGCTAATCAATCAATTCCAGAAGAGAAAATTTATGCTGGTGGCATACCTTCAGAGTTTTGTAGTAGCAGAACCCAGAGTCCTCAAATGCATAGGACTCCTTGTGTCAGAAGTTGGGTTGTATTCTCACCTATTCACTATTTGTTAATAAAGAGAATTCTTCTTCCAATCTTTGTATTGTTCTTTTATCATGTATATTGGTTAATAATGATATCATTATATCATTAATATGTGTTTCATCTAACATCTGATATATATATATATATATATATATATATATATATATATATATATGAGATATTTCTTGAAGAATTGGCTCTTTGCAGGTGAAGAGTAGCATGCCTAGAATATTTGGAGAATATTGAAGTGAGAAAATATCAAGCTTGGATCAACCATCACAAACCGGGTAAGCCAAAATATCTTCCTATTCTCATTTCATTTTCTGTAAAATCTGATTTTCTGCAAGTCTATTAGTAAGTTGGTAACCACAGACGCTAGGTTACAAAGGTGTATTGTCCTATACAACAGAACTGGCGACTCCGCTAGGGAGTCTAGCCTGCAGTGAGTTTATCCTGTAGGTTACCTTTACCAGTCTTTGTTGTGATTCTAATTTTGAGTGTGGTCCTTTTTATCTTGCATTTTATTTATAGTGTAGTGTGCCCAGAAGTCTGTGTTAGTCCTTTTTCTTTGAAACAATTTTAGTAGTGCACGAGGGTTGCTTTGTGCACAGTTTCATATATGACCTTATACATGCGGGTTGCTGTATAAGACAGTCATGTGTTGTGCACAGGTTTCCTGCATGCACAGTCACGTGTGTCCCGTATCAGTCTAAAAGTTGGATTGGGTTTGCTTGTCCCCGTCTCTTTGGATTTTTAGTTGTTTTGAAGTCTTCTGTTTATGGCATTAATCTATGAGTCTGAAGTCTGTGTGTCACACCTTTTGCTTGTATTTCAAGCCTTTAAGCCTTTTGTTTGAATTTATTTCATCTTGTGAAGTATAGGTGGTCCTCCTGCTTGGTCTTTGAGTTTGAGTGCTTGTGTCTAGGTCAGTGACTAGGGCCTTGGATGCTTTATACTCTATACTACATTTTGTGGTGTCAATTTGTTCCTTGTTCTTTTGTGAATCTAGTGGACTCTTTGGGTTCAATAGTTTCTCCAAGTCAGGTTTTTTCTGAGTCTTCTTCCTGATTTGTTGAAGTAGGTCATTTTAGGTCCTTTATGCCTCATTTCACTTTTTATATGCTTTGATTATTCGAACTTGCTCAAAACTTGCATTTAGTTGCATTATGGTTTTTGAAGTTCTTTTTTGAAAAGAGAAGAAAATCATTTTATACTTTTGCATTTAGTTGCATTTTATCATTTCTTTTCAGTATTTTTCAAATAAAATTCAAAAATTATAAAAAGAAGTCTTAGTTTTGTCGCATTTAGTTTTAAATTCATTAGCTTCTATTTGCAAAAAGAAAAGAAATTTGGTTTAAGTAGTCACAATTTACTTTGAAATTTGCTTTATACATCATTTTGCTTTTTCTTATCGAGTCTATAACACGACATTGTTTCACTCCATTTAAATCTGACTAAAAACAACCTTCTAAAATGAACGATATAATTAAAAATTATTAGTAAGTACTATTTTTTAGGCTCCTACACCAACTAGCTTAGGCTAGACTTGTGGATTAGGGAGTTTCAACTCTCCACAAGTGTTTAATTTCAGACGTAACTAGACAATCAATAGGTAAATCCTCTTCTATGTTGATTGTATCTGGGAAGCTCCTCTCAAATGGGAGTTAAGCACGAGGCTGCATGGAGGCTTGGATTGAGGAGAAAACCCTCCGATTCCTTATCAAAGCATAGACCAAGGTTTTTGTGCATCTGGGGACTTCTGTAAATACCACCCTTTAGGCCCTGTGCAGTGCCGGTGTTGATACGGTTTCGGGCTTTGCTACCTTGCCCATGCGTACGAACCAGGCTTGCGACTGTCCCCCCAAACTGTCAGTATAGTTGCGGTAGCCTTTAGTCTATTTAACATATAGGGTTCATACACAGGTGCACCGAAAGGATATTTCTGGTTGACCTTGGACGGGCTTGGAAGGTAACCCCAGTAGAAGGTGTGGGAGGGTGGTTGGGTGATTCCTCCACTTGTGCCTAAGAACATCTACAAGGACTCCAAGTAACTGTCTCTCAACTTTCTTATCGAAATCATATCTTATATCCTTTGTGTTTGTTTTGGCTTTAGGAAATTTTTTAGTGATTGTTGTGTGGTTTGTTTGTGTTTAGTTTGCCTTAGAGTGTGTGAATAGTCAATTTTTTAACCGTGGAGGACCAAATTCTCAGAAGGTCAAGAAGGTTGAAAAACCTTCCTCCAGCTACTACAGTGGAGCCTCCACTTCCCCCTCAAAGGCAGAGATTAGATACAGGTAGTTCTTTTGAACTGGTAGGAATTAGTGAAGTTCCAGGTGAACCATAACTTAGGACAAACCAGGTTGATACAACCGCAGTAGAGATAGAAGAATTGTAGGCTGACGAGTTTGCAAGAAAATTTAATTCACCTCTTACAGATCTAAATGACCCTGTGATCGTCCAGGTTCTTCCATTTGATTCAAATGTGACTGGTGTTCTCATGAGCATACTTATGGCTAGCTCAGGAGAGGGTCCATCTACCCCCATCTTAGCCATTCTGGCTGAAGGAGTGCCACCTCCCCTGGTTGGTACTTCTATAACAAATATACCTACTACTCCTTTAACTCCAGCTAGTCAGTTGGTTCAACCATCAACTTCCACAAATGTAGTAGGCTGTTTTGGTGGGGTGGTCACTGGGATCCCTAGTGCACCTTTTGCTTCACCCTCTTTTGCACACACTGCTCAGAGTGGTCCTGTTGGATCCTCTTCATTTGTCCAAGGTTTCCCGTGAAATGGGGGGCACATTCCCCCATCCACTCCTTATGTAGGCCCTACACCTGCATATGTGGGGATGCAGTTTGGAAATACTAACTCTTATGGTCAAGGTTTCCAAATGCCAGTTTTGGCTCCATTCACGAGATCTGCCTTCTTGCTTTTTAGCGGAGGGATACCTTCTCCTATTTTCCAGATTCCAGTTTCAACTAAAGCGTCTCAAACCGCATACACTACACCTCTCACAAATAATCCACTGGATTATGGGTGGAATACATTTCAAAGTAGTCCAACTACTTCGCAACCAGTAGCTGGGGGAAACCCCGCCTTTACATTTGGGAACCAAGGGGCAAGTACTTCTACCTCCCAAGCTCATACTTTTCAGGCTCCAGTTAGGCCCAAAATTCTGTTCCTGGAAGCTTTAAAATTGCCTGATTTGTCCAAGTTAATGAATGACTTGGTGAAACATGATGCTACTTGGCCACCTGTCCCTACTAATCTACCCTCGGAAATTCCAAAATTTGAGGACAAAGTTGGTGAAGACTCAGGGGCTCATATCACCACCTTTCACTTGTGGTGCTCTTCCAACTCCCTGAACGATGACACCATTCGGTTGAGATTGTTCCAAAGAACTCTAACTAGTGCCGCAAAAAAGTGGTATATTGAATTTCCCTCCACCGCATTTGACATATTTTGGGACTTAGCCAATGTGTTCCTTAACCACTTCCAACTTCCTGTCCGGTATGATGTCGGTACAGATTTATTGTCCACCTTTCAGCAGGACAAAGCCACTCACATTTTGGATCACATCCAAGAGTGGCGAAGGAAGAAGAGGCTCATCAGAGCCACTATCCCTCCCGATTTTTTGTTAGAGTGGTTCCTTAAGTCCTTATTGCCATATATATCTAAGGATGTATCCACCCCGGGAGTAAGTAATGAGGAAGAGGCTATCCTTAGGGCCCAACAGTTAGATTTGGTATACTCTTAGTCTGGGATACTATATGAAATCATACCTGAGGCACCACGACCTACACATAGTGTTGAGAAATCTAATCCAGGACCCCATATTGATGGTGTGGTTGGTTCAATAAATTCTCCCACTGTAGAGTCTTTGGATAAGCAACTCCATGAGTTGATTGTCAAGCAGTTTACGATGGAGGCAGTAAAGGCTGTCCCCTCACCCCAAAATGCAAATATTTTTGCTCAATCCTCTCAAAAGGGAAATCACCATCCTGGTGGGAATAGTAAGAAGGGGAAAAAAGGTGAGGGAAATCAAAACAAGCCATATCCCACAAACAGTGATGATGGGGGAAAAAAAGATAAGAAATGAGTGAAGTTTCCTTACAAGTTGTGCTAGGAATATCACCTCACTCATCAATTCCCTCTCATTGATCAAGCTCAGAAGTTGCTCAAGAATCAACAACCGGCTGTCCTAAAGGATCCATTTCCTCAAGGACAAAATGCAGCTTCGGTTTCTAATGTAGCCGAGGGCACTACTAGTACCCCTAACCAAAATTATATCAACATGGTGCGATCCTAGAACTTACTCTATACTAGAAATAAGAATTATGAGAGGGAGGCTCATGAGAAGGGTAAGTCTATAGGTGAAAATTATAACCCTCTCACAACCGAGAAACCTACCGAACCTATGCCTAAGATACCGAAAGGTGTCTTTAAGAAAGCATTGCATAATCCCAATGTGAGGGCTGCAGCCAATTACTCTATAGTTAAATATTTAGCCAAAACCCCATGTGCAATGTCAGCTTTGGAGGTGCTACAGAGTTGTCTTGCCCAACGAGATGCACTCTTAGTAGCCTTAGGTAGTATGGATTCATCAAGACTTATGGTGAAATTTAATTTGTCTAATGTTAATATTAGTAGCCTTAGGTAGTATGGATTCGTCGAGCCTTATGGTGAAATTTAATTTGTCTGATGTTAAGATTCACCTACCGTATCATGTGGCTTTGTCAATATATGTCATCCATGGTGGAAAGACCATTGAAAGGAAAATTGTTGATGAAGATGCTTCCACATGTGTCATGTCTTTGTCTTGCTAGAAGGCTCTTGTATCTCCAGAGCTAGT
>LPNX011132140.1:34062-101562 GCA_001517045.1 Pseudotsuga menziesii | reverse complement strand
CGACATCCCAAAAGATACAAGGATGAGATCGAGAAAACGATCAAAGATCTGCTAGAGATTGGATACATTCGACCTAGTTCTAGCCCCTTCGCATCTTCCATGGTCTTGGTCAAGAAGAAGGATGGTACAATGTGAATGTGTGTAGACTATCGAGCACTCAACAAAAAGACCATTAAAAATAGGTATGACATCCCTAGGATTGATGAACTCATGGACAAACTACGGGGTGCCAAATACTTTTCCAAGATTGATCTTCACTCGAGGTACCATCAGATCCGAGTAAGGGACCAAGACATCCCCAAAACAACTTTCCATTGTTACTATGCTCACTATGAGTTTTTGGTCATGCCTTTTGGACTTACCAATGCTCCAGCCACTTTTCAGTCATGCATGAACCGTACCTTCAGACTTCAACTACGTAAGTTTTTGCTAGTATTCTTTGATGACATCCTAGTTTATAGCAAAACATGGGAGGAGCATCTAAAACACCTGGATGAAGTACTGATAATTCTAGAAGAACACTTGCTTTACGCGAAAATTTCCAAGTGTGAATTTGGCATGAAGGAAATGCTGTATCTAGGGCACATAATCAGTGAAAAAGGAGTACAGGTTGAAATGGAGAAAATCTGAGCTATTAGATATTAGCCCGCTCCAAAAATAGTCACAGAATTGAGAGGATTCTTAGGTATTTGCACTTATTACTGAAGGTATGTTAAGGGATTCTTCCAATTTTCCGCACCCCTCACAGATCTCATAAAGAAGAGAGCATTCACTTGGACAGAACTAGCACAGAAAACTTTCAAGGAGATGAAATTCATTATGAGTTCTTGCCCAGTTTTAGCATTACTGGACTTCTCACAACCATTTGTAGTAGAATGTGATGCCTCAAGGGAAGGGTTAGGAGCAGTACTGATGAAAAATCATCACCCTATTGCATTTGAGAGCCAAAAACTAAAAAAATACTAGTGCGACTACTCCATATATGACAAAGAAATGCTAGCCATCTTACATGCTCTCACGAAGTTCAGACAGTACCTGGTGGGTAGTAAGTTCAAAATCAAGACAGATCATAACAACCTCAAGTATTTCTTAGAGTAGAAGGAACTGAATGAGCGCCAACAGAAATGGGTTAGCAAAGTACAAGCCTACAATTTCGAGATTGAGTATGTAAAAGGTAAGAATAATATAGTAGATGATGCATTATCCAGGTGACCCACCTCACTGTCTCTCATGAGTATATCCATAGATTGGAGGGAACTTGTCTTAGTAGAATACTCCAAAATTAAATTCACTTGCGAATTATTGGATGGACAGATTCAGGATGACAGGTATAGGATTGTCGATGACTTCATCTATTACAAGAATAGGATATACCTCATCCCAGAATCAACTTTGAGGAAAAAGATCATACAGGAAGCACATATCTCTCCATTATCAGGACATCAGGGTTTCTTGAATACTTACAGACAGATCCGAGAGAGGTTCTCATGGAAGGGCCTAAAAGGGGAGGTTATGCAGCATGTACGGGAATGTAGCATATGTCAGCAGAACAAGATCGAGAACATCCATCCAGCAGGGTTGCTTCAGCCACTACCAATTCCAAAACAAAAGTGGGAAAGTGTCTCCATGGACTTCATTACAGGATTTCCCAATGTCCAAGGGCGGGAGTTTTTATATGTCGTAGTTGATAGACTGACCAAGTTTGCACATTTCTTTTCTATATCATCTGATTACTCTGCAGCTCAAGTAGCTGAGTTATTCTTCAAGGAGGTCTTCAAGTTACACGGGTTACCTAAGACCATTGTTAGTGATTGGGATAGTAGATTCATAGGTGCCTTCTGGAAGGAACTATTTAGATTAGTGGGGACCGAACTGGCTACCAACATGAGTTATCATCCCCAGAGCGATGGAAAAATAGAAATTGTCAACAAATGGATTGAAGGATATCTGAGGAACTACGTAACAGGGTAGCAGCGAACTTGGATTAAACAGATACACTTAGGGGAGTACTGCTACAATATTACCTATCACATGTCTATTAGGATGAAATCTTGTAAGGAATTATATGGCTACGAGGCCTTAGACTATGTAGACTTAGCATTCGGAGACAATAGGGCTCCTAAGGAAAAGGATTGGATACAGGATAGTCAAGATATTCTTAAAATATTGAAGGAAAACTTACAGACAACCCAGAATCAGCAGAAGTTCTATGTAGACAGACACAAGACTGAGCGGAGCTTTGAGGTAGGAGATTTGGTATACTTAAGGCTCCAAACTTACAGATAGTCTTCACTTAAGAAGAAAGGAGTGGAAAAGTTAAAACCTCACTTCTATGGACCCTACAGAATAATTAGGAAGATGGTAGAGGTGGCATATGAACTAGAACTACCACATGAAAGTAAAATTCACAATGTATTCCATGTATCCTACCTGAAAAAGACCATTGGGAAACACATTGCTCCATCAACAGAATTACCTCATTTAGATGATGAAGGAATATTGATACTGATTCCTGAACGGATCATACAGACTAGAGAAAGGAAACTCAGGAACCGAGTGATTAGGGAATACTTGTTTTAATGGAAAGAACTACCTCCAAAGGATGTCACATGGGAAGGTGAAAACCGCTAACCTATGTGATTCCTGTGCGTTTGAGTGATTACTAACAGTTAGGGAATCAACTGAAGACTGATGCCATCTACAAAAAATCTAGGGCATCAATATGATATCACCATTAGGTCAAAGGGGGCCGCCAGAGCCAAAGGCCACTGACATGCATGACATCTAAGCATTATTTAATGATGCATGCACCCATTTAAGTCTCCATGCGCATGCATGCAATTCAACTGCAAATTAGAAGTTAAAGTGACCTAATTAGGTCAAAAGTTAGGGTTTTCATAGTTGAAAGTTATAAAAGAAAGATAAAGTGAATGGAGACTTTAATTTTGATGATTATTGATTTTGGAGCTCTTGAGTAGCAACACAGCATGCAACCACAATAGTTGGGGTTGGAGACGACATATTCAACTAATGGGGTTTCGGCAGTGAGATATCTACCCTAGTCCCATCCAGGGAAACCATCTAGGTTCACCATTCGCTCTTCAATTTATTCATTCCATTACAGGTATCCAGTATCCATCAGAGATTTTTTGCAGGGGCACGTGTGGAACCGTAAGGGGGTTTTTAGCTGGAAAACCCCAAATCATTCTCTGGGTCTTTAGATCTCAGTTTACCTTCAGAACCTAGGCACCATTCTCATCATCGGTATCATACTCCAGTACTCGGTGATTATCAGATCTGATCTTGCTCATCCAGAGCAGTTATCAGCAATTTCGGGATTAGGGGGCGTGAGAAGCTAAACCTCCAGATCAATTTGCTAGCATACCTAGATACCTTAGAACTTCCACATGTGTTAAAAATCCTCTCCGGCATAGGAAGACTACCACTCCTGCAAATTCTTAGCTTCAATGGATACCACCTTCACTGAAAACGTCACTCTTAGCTGATTTTGGGTTCATGCTACTGCGGTATCAATGGAGGCAGAAGGTACCAGGTCATGTCCAAATCAGATCTTGATGCATGCATATTCTCTTAGGATAATTTCAGCCACCTTATCAGTGGTAAGTGTTACATTCTATCCTACAAACCCTAACCCTAATTTCAGCTATAAAATAGGGAATTTTTGCATGGCAGTTTGCATGCCTTGTTATTTCAGTAACTTTGCATAGAAATAGAAAATATCAGTATAGGGGATATTACACACACACACACACACATATATATGTGAATATCTGTCCATAATATAGGTCAAGTTTTGATCCTCAGATCTACTCATAAATGTATACCAAGGGTATGCCAAGATAACTGCACCTATAGAAAAACTGTTGAAGAAAGATGCGAAGTTCCAGTGGATGGCGTCTTGTTAGGAAAGCTCGGAAAAATAAAGAACAAGATGGCCACTGCACCAATACTTGTATTTCCAGACTGGGATAAGGAGTTCCATGTTCATGTCGACGTGTAGTCTGTTGCGCTCGGCATAGTATTGAAACAACCAGACGAGGGTGTGCTTGACCGCCCTATTGCTTTTTCTAGTAGAAAACTGTTGACGACAGAGAAAAATTACATGAATACAGAGAGGGAAGGCCTCACCATGGTATACATGTTGAAATAGTGTAACTTCAAAGGATATTGTAACTGTATTTTATTGATGTAACCCAAGGGAGATGTTATTATTCCTTTGATGGGGTGTTACTATTGTATTTGGTAATCATAGAGTCATGAGGTAAATCCTCCTCTTGTGTTGGGTCTTTAGTACCCCAATTAATAATATAATATACTGTTTTGAGTATTCCTAGGTTAATTCGGCCTAGATAGTTTATTGGGGCCAACTTGTCTAGTGCAAAATGTCAATTGACAATTAGTATAAATAGAGGAGCTGTGGTTCTTATTTGAACACAGAATAACTCACTTGTCTAGTGCATAGGAGAGAGAGAGAGATAGAATAGAAGCATGAGAAGAACTGTTTTGGGGTTGTCTTTTATACATCTTATACAGAGGAAGTTTTTGTTGGGTTTTCTTCCCCTTGAGGGTTTCCCAGGATAAATGTTGTGTCCATATTGTGATTGTGTTTCTATCAGTGATTCTTGATATGTTGCTGTGATTTTTGAATTGAATACTATTGAATCTAGTCTAGCATATGAAAACTTAACTTGGTATCAAAGCTAACCTGATTAGAGTAGCTTTCACAAGGTGAAAATTCTCACTCCTCTCTCTCTAAAAGAAATTAGGGTTTCTGCAAAAGTTGGAGGATTGAAGATCTATTTGCATAGAAATTTTGGCCCTCCCAAAGCGCATATATTGAACCCTATATTGAAGTTTTTGGGTGGCTAGATCTCCGGGAAATCCAAATCCTAGTTTGGCAGTGAACCAAAAAAATTGCAGCGAAATAGAACCAGAAAAGTTGCAGTGCTACAACTTTGCAAGTAGGATTTGAGGACTGAAGATTAGGGATCTCTAGAAAGTAGTTGGATCAACCAAATGACCTCCTCCAAGCAAGTATATTGGTAATTTCAAACTCCTATTTTGAGAAATTTCATTTTTGAGTGAGTTACTAGTCAAGATGGCCCCAAGCACTAAGCTTGAGGAAAAATTCGAAGGCTTAGAAAACTTCCTAGCTTGGAAGTATAGGATTAGAATCATTTTGAAAGAGAATGATCTTGAGAAATACATCAAGGATGAGATTGCAAAACCTGAAGAAGCTGAAGCTAAGGAGAAGCATGAACAAGACCTAATCAAAGAAATGAGGATCATTGCTGATTCCATTAAGGATCACTTGATCCCTCAAGTGTCATACAAGAAGACAACTAAGAAAAGATGAGGGAACTTGCAAGGGATGTGCACAGGGAAAGAACATCAAGAATCCCTTTCCAAAAAGTGACACAAAGACTAAAGGTACGTTGGAACTAATCCATTATGATGTATGTGGTTCTATTCCCTCCATATCCTTAAGTGTATATGAATACTATGTCACATTTATTGATTATTATTCAAGAAAGACTTGGATACACTTTTTGAAGAATAAAAGTGAAGTGTTCGAGAAATTCAAGGAATTCAAAGCCTTGATAGAGAACTAGTTAGAAAAGATAATTAATACATTGAGATCAGATAATGGTGGACAATACACTTCAAAGGAATTTGAAGCATTCTGTAAGGAGGCAGGAATCAAGAGGGAACTAACCACTCCCTATAATCCCCAACAAAATAGTGTTACGGGAAGGAAGAATAGAACTATCATGGAAGTAGTGAAAACCATGATTCATGAGCAAGACCTCCCTATGCACCTATGGGCAGAAGCTGCAAGAACAACCGTATATGTGCAAAATAGATTATCTCATAGTGATCTTGAATTCAAGACTCCTGAAGAAGTGTATACTGGAAATAAACCTAACGTAAGCCATCTCAAGATATTTGGCTGTCCAGTATATGTACATATTTTGCAAGAGAAGAGAACCAAATTGGATCCTTTTTGTAAGAGTGGAATATTTGTAGGATACTGTGAAGTCTCCAAAGCCTTTAGGATATACATTTTAGTATTTCATCATATCGAGATTAGTAGGGATGTAACCTTCGATGAAGAGGAATCTCTTGAGAAATCTAGAAGGTGTCGGCTTGAAGAAGTACATGAAGAAGATGTACCTCCCAGAAGAACAAAATATGAACAAACTCCTAAAATAGTAGCATCAGAAGATCATGACATGCTAGAGCCTCAAGAGCCCCCTACTATGGATATCTATCGAAAGAGAAAACCTTCTTGGGTAAGAGAAATCATACAAGAAGTAGAAAGATATGGAGCACCAGAAGGCTCCACAAGAACCAACAAAAGATCAAATCCATATTCCAGTTATGTAGCTTTGATGTGTGATCTTGTAGACTAAGAACCCAACAATGATGAGGAAGTTGCACATAAGAAAGAATGGGTTGAAGCATTGACAGAAGAATACCAGTCAATCATGAAGAATGATGTTTTGGATATTGTTCCCAAACTGGAAAACAAGAGTGTGGTATCTTTGAAATGGATCTACAAGATAAAACATGCTATAGATGGAAGCATTGAAAAGTAAAAAGCAAGATTTGTGGCTAGAATATTCTCTCAGAAAGAGGGGATCAATTATGAAGAGACATTTGCTCCAGTAGCAAGGTACACTTCCATTAGATCTATCATGGCACTTGCTTCCATGATGAAGTGGGAATATACACCAAACAAGGTTTACATTGAACAACCAAAAGGTTTTGAAGTCAAAGATAGAGCGACTCATTTATGTAAGTTGAAAAAGGATATGTATGGACTAAAGCAAGCTCCTAGAGCTTGGTATGGCAGAATAGATAGCTTCTTGACAAGCATGGGATTTACCAAGAGTAAAGATGATCCTAATCTTTATATGAAGATTATGGATGATGAACCAGTCATACTATTACTATATGTGGATGATCTATTTCTGATTGGAAATGAAAAACAAATCAAGGATTGTAAAAAGAAGCTAGTTGAATAATTCGAGATGAAAGATCTTGGATTGATGCATTATCTCCTAGGGCTGGAAGTGTGGCAGATCCCAGAAGGAATCTTTTTGAATTAGGGAAAGTATGCAGTAGAAATATTGAAAAGATTTGATATGTTGGATTGTAAAGTCATGGCCACACCCATGGACACCAACTTGAAGCTGTTTTTTGATGAGACATCCGAGCTAGTGGACATGACTCACTATAGACAGATTATTAGGTCATTAATGTATCTGACCAACATAAGGCCAGATATATACTTTGCTGTGAATACCTTGATTTAGTATCTAGTTAAACCTAGATGGGTTCACCTGATAGCTACAAAACATGTGAAGAGGTACCTAGAAGATACGATTGATTTGGGACTGTACTCTGGGAGAGATCATGACTACAATTTGCATGGGTATACAGATTCATATTGGACAGGAAGTGCTGCAGACAAGAAAAGCACATCAGGTGGATGTTACTGTATGGGATTTGCTATGATCTCATGGTTTAGTAAGAAAAAGTCCAGTGTTGCTCTCAGCATGGCTGAAGCAGAGTATATTACAACTTGATCCGCTTGTTGTGAAGCGATATGGCTTCGAAAGCTGATGTCAGGACATGGAGGTGGACACCACAGTAATTTTATGTGACAACCAAAGTTGTATAAAGATGATAGAGAATTCGGTGTTCCACGACAAATAGAAGCATATAGAAATCCGATATTTCTATATAAGGGATATGGTACAAAAGGGAGCCATCAAGCTCCAGTATGTGGGTATTGATGAGTAGGTTGCTGATATATTGACCAAGCCTCTATCTTGAATGAAGTTTGAGTATTTCCGCGACAAGCTTGGTGTAGTTCGAAAGGAATTTCCTCGCAAGGAGGAGAAGTGACGGGACTAAAAATGATGGACCCTCTTCGAAAAAGGAAGATCATGTCAGAGACATGGACCCTCCTCGGACAAAGGGGGAGTAGGTTGATGATATGGAAAATTCCAAGGAAAGGGGGAGTAATGATGAGACTGACATTGATGATGGATGACAGTGATGATAGTATGCCATTTTTTTGTAAAATATAGTATCCTCTCTTGAGGATGGCAGGTATAATACTATTCATGAGAGTGGTCCTTAATATTTAAGGATGGCCCTGTAAATGCTACTCTTGCATGGAGAGTACTCACATTCACTTGCAGACGATAGTATCCTCTCTCAAGGATAGCAGGTATAACACTCTGTTCATGATAGTGGTCCTTAATAGCTAAGGATGGCCTTGCAAGATGTTACTCTCATGGAGAGTTACCACATTCAGTTGTGGATACCGTAGATTAAACAATCGCTCAGGAGTGGTCCTAACCTATGTGGTCTGGATGCTCTACGATGAGTCCTCACGAACGCCAGGACTGACATTGTGTATACAGTCGAGATATTCTATGTAGATGATACTCTTGTATGGAGAGTATGCCTACATTCATATGTAGATGCCATAGAATAACACTCGCTTGGGATTGGTCCTAACCTGTGTGGTATGGATTCTCTATGATGAGTCCTCACAGATGATGTAGTCACTAAAAATAACTTGGGAGTGGTTCTAACCTATGTGCTATGGATTTTCTATGATGGGATGAAATTGTGTATGCGGTCAAGATATGATCTATAGACAATACTCTTACATGGTAGAGTATACCTACACGTGAGTGTAGATACCATAGTATAAAAATCACTTGTGAGTGGTCCTAACCTATGTGGTATGGATGGTCTATGATGAGTCCTCACGAAAGATATGGCCGACACTGGTTGCGGTCAAGATCTACATTTAATTGTAGATGATTCAGTTGATCGATTTCATGGATCATGCTAATGGAGGATTGCATCGTCCTTGGACTTATGTCCTAAACTGATCGGGATTGATAATCCCCCAAATAGATCATGCGTATTGTAGGTATCGTGGCGGCGACGGGTCAGGTAGATCGAAGTACAACAGTGAAGGGTCAAGTAGATTGATGTGCAGTTGCAAAGGATCAAGAAGGATTGAGGTGCTTCTGCAAAGGATCAAAATGATCGAAGTGCTGTTGTAAAAGGATCGAAGTGCTTCTACAAGGGATCAAGAAGATCATAACGCTACTGCAGAAGATCAAAGTGCTACTGCAAAGGATTGAGAAGATCAAAGTGTTGCTGCAAAGGATAGAGAAGATCGAAGTGCGACTGCAAAGGATCAAGAAGATTGAAGTGCTACTGCAAAGGATCAAAGTAATACAAAGGATCAGAAGATTTAAGTTCTGCTGAAAAGGATCTGAAGATTGAAGTACTATTGCAAAGGATCTAGAAGATTGAAGTGATGCTACGAAGGAGCAAAGATCGATGCGTTGCTGCAAAGAAAGGATCAAGTGATCATGTGATGTAGAAGAGTAACTGTTCAAAGTTACTAATTTTGAAAACTTCCTGTGACATATAGATGTATCTCCTCAATGTACTATTGTAATTGTCTCTCTGTTCTCCTATAGTCTATGATGATGTTGTCAGTAGAATAACCTTCTCGTTAAGGGGGATTTTTGAAATATTGTAACTTCAAAGGATATTCTAAATGTATTTTACTGATGTAACCCAAGGGAGATGTTATTATTCCTTTGATAGGGTGTTACTATTGTACTTGGTCATCATAGAGTCATGAGGTAAATCCTCCTCTTGTGTTGGGTATTTAGTACCCCAATTAATAATATAATACACTATTTTGAGTATTCCTAGGTGAAGTCGGCCCAGACAGTTTATTGGGGCCAACTTGTCTAGTGCAAAAAGTCAATTGAAAATTAGTATAAATGGAGGAGCCGTGGTTCTTAGTTGAACACAGACTCACTCACTTGTGTAGTGCATAGGAGAGAGAGAGAGAAAGAACAGAAGGTGGAGAACAACTATTTTTGGGGTTGTATTTTATACATCTTATACAACGGAAGTTTTTGCTGGGTTTTCTTTCCCTTGAGGGCTTCCTAGGATAAATGCTATGTCCATCTTGTGATTGTGTTTCTATCAGTGATTCTTGATATGCTGCTGTGATTTTTGAATTGAATACTATTGAATCTAGTCTAGCATATGAAAACTTAACAATACATGCTGCACAAGTTTCGACACTACTTGTTGGGTGGACATTTCAAAATGTACACTGATCATTCGGCTATAAAACACTTGGCCAACAAGCTAGTGTTAGGGGGGGAGATCTGTCGATGGCTTCTCCTATTTCAAGAATTTGACTTTGACGTCATTGTTAAACCTGGTCGAGTGAACATGGGACTAGATCACCTGTCGAGGATAGAAAGTGGTGAAGAACCAACCAGTCAGTAGGATAACTTGCCTGACATGCAACTGTTTGTGGTCACCATGATGGATGATCAGAATAAGGAGTTTAACGCTGTCATCCATTTCCTGAGCCCAGGATGTGCGCCTGAAGGATTCTCCACTATATAGAAGAAACATTTGGTTTTCAAGTCCATTGATTATATGTTGATCGCGAGACAATTATACAAGATGGGCGTAGATGAAATATTGTGACACTATGTCTTTGATTATGAATGATAGTGGGTAATGAGTGAAGCACATGCCAGTGTTGCATGAGGACACTATGCTATAAAGGAAAATGTGCGCAGTATATTGCAAGTAGGATTATGGTGGCCAACCATATATATAGATATTGTGATATCTGTCAAAGAACAGGAAAACCGTCGCGCCACAACGAAATGCCGCTTGTGCCGGAGATAACCCTCCAAGACTTTGATAAGTGGGTTGTTGATTTCATCGAACCAATTAGTATGCCAGGGAAAAGGAATGGCACATGCTACATTATTACTATGATATACTATTTAACCGAATGGGATGAAGCCACGCTTGTTAAAGATTGTACCGCTGTGAAGTTTTTATTTGAGAATGTCGTGACTAGATTCGATTGTCAATTCTCCTAAGTGACCAAGGTACGCATTTTTCTAACAAAAGTATTGATGAGCTGACTACAAAATTCTAGATTCAACATAGAAAGATGACACCCTATCATCCTCAAGTGAATGGAACGGTTGAATCCTTCAACAATATTTTGGATAATGTATTAACCAAAGTATGCAATGTGTGTCGAGATGACTAGGATCAGAAAGTCTCCGCTGTGTTATGGGTGTACCGGACATCCTACAAATGATTGATAGGGCACATCCCATTTAGACTAGTGTATGGGAAAAAAATCGTGGTATCGATGGAGTATATCATGTCAAGCCTAATAATTGATGCTTTGATGAAAATGACAGATGTAATTCTGTCGAACAAAGGCTGTCACAACTTGTGCAGATGGAGGAAGAATGCTTCATCACGGGATTCCATCAAAATATCGAGAAGCAAAAGAAAAAAACATGGCATGATTTCCATATCAGGAGCAAGCCATTCAAAATTAGAGGACTTGTTTTTCTGTATGAAAGTAAATTCTTCAAACATCCAGGGAAGTTAAAGACGCATTGGCTAGGGCCATATGTGATCGCGCACATCATTGATGCGGGCACAGTTAAATTGCATAAGCTGGATGACATGTCGGTCGCATGAATGGTAAATGGTAGTAACCTGAAACCTTAATATGATGGCCATTACATGCCTTGGTAATGTAGGAAGAAGGTTTAAAAAAAAAGAGGAAAGGGAATTCTTATGTCGTACGTCTGCAACAGGGGTATGCCAAACCACAATAAGAGAGGGAATGATAGGATGGATGCCATTAAAGTGAAGATACCCAAAAAAATTGAGGCAGTTATGATAGAAGGGCATCATTAATTCAACAAAGTACAAGGAAAATGGCAGCATGAGTTTTGGTCCCATCAGTCCTCTCCACCATAACTTCCATAATTGTCTTGACAGGTACAACTCAAAACTCGAGTACGTGAATTAATATTGGATTGCATTGAATGGGAATCCCATGTGATCGAAAAGACATCGATCTCCTATCGAATGATCACATGCATGATGAGCACACCCCTATAAGTATGAGACTTCATCAACAAGAATCCTTTTATGTGCACAAAGAGAGAAAGAGCAAACCAGAGCTTGCAAGTAAGAGAGCTGAAACTCATGGTTATTTTAGATTTCCAGTGCCAGTGAGGAGTTAGACGTTACCCATGCATCACCTTGCCCAATTATTGAAGATATTACATTGCCAGAAGTACAACAGCAAGAATAAGAACCAGAAATGATGGCACGATCAAGAAAACAGATAGTTCCTACGGTCGATTCATCCCCTGTTCCAGCATCTGGTTCGGGCTCTGTGTTGACCCCCATTTAGAATCCACTGGTGAATCCCGTAGTTGTAGGTCCATGACCATTTGTACTACAAACAATGGTTCCAGAATCATTAAGGCCGAAGATATCAAATAAACATAAGGCTAAGGCCGCTGCGGATATTCCTACTGAGGACATACTTGCAGAGGATGCACCAGACTCGCCACCATGCAGAGACATAGACGCTACCATTGAAGTGCAGAACCTACTACCATAATATGTTTGGCCAATGAGAGAAGAGGCATAAGAAGTGAAGCTTCCAATGAAAGCAAAATATTCCTTAGCGACACCACAGATCCCTACTAACGTACCTCTGCTGATGAACATCATTCCAAAACTGGTAAAGCTGCAGTTTGAGGATACTGATACGTGCAAGCAGGTGGTCCTAGAGAGGAAAAATTACATGGTCACACTTCCAGCCGTGCCTCTTGAGCCACAATTGGTTCTCGTAATAGAGTGGGAAAAAGGTATTGAAGGTGCTGGCCTACTCAACCTGCTACTTATGCTACAATTTGGTCGATGTTGCACCTGGAAATTCCACATTGCCTGTTATCCTTTCAGAGATCCTGACATGAGACACCTTAGTTAGATTTTTTCCATATTTTGGGAGGGTGGTTCCTTTCTCTTGTTTTCACAAAGCATCAATGGTGCTTCTCATAGTGGAGAAATAAGCGTCGATCTACCTTTTATTTGGAAAAAAATTAGGTCGGCGCCTTTACCCTTTCTGCTAGGAGTACCGATAGTGAAAAAAAGGAAAAAAGAAGGTTCTGGAAGCTTCCTTAAAGGAGCCTCTGTGGATTCAGTTCCTATTTTCTTGGAAGAGGCAGCATTCACCTACCTCACCTGATGGGATCATCTCCTATCCATTCCCCAAGTCAATCTCATGTGTTTTGGGCCTATAAATGAAGCCTTCATGATGTGAGTGGAGGAGGCCAAAATAAAGCATCCTTATGCCGTTGGATTGAATCTGAGTTAGAGGCAAGATAGAGTTGGCTTATATGTGAAGAGATGCTCATAGTTGTGAAGGATTGTAGATTTCTTGTAGAGGTTGAATCCATCAACATCAAGGATTGGTTGTAACTTTACTCTCTCATTATTTAATACAAAAGTGTTCCCCTTTCCTATATTTGAAGTGTTGTTAATTTCAATTGAATATTATCAGATTCCTTGATCACTGATATAAGTAATTGATTTATCATAATGATATGAACTCGGGCTTTGTCTTTTGATCTGTTTTGCAGGTATTGAACGTTGCAAGGGATTTCAGAACAAAGACAAAGAGACTTAGGTTTGAGGTATGGTTTATTTCATGTTGTTCAAATTGATTGCTTAAGGAAAGGATATACTGCAGTGCTTTTTTGTTCTACGCTTGTGATATATAGGGTAGAGGAACAAACAATGTTCACATTGATTGCATAGTTCCTGATAACACGAGCACGCAAGTAAGTACATATGTACGAAAACTCTTGGTTTGTTTTCACGGAGGATACTTATGGATCAAACGACCCTATGCTATGGATGTCAATCTTGTTTCAAGCATAATGGGTCTTTGACATCAAGGAGACGACCCTACACCGTATCTATGCGCAAAAAGAGATACAACAAAAATGAAGCAGAAATATGACCTCCAGTGCGTAGGTAGAGGATTCCTCATTACCCCTATGGCTGACAACACGGTGAGGTTTTCTACAAAAATACTGTCTTGCAAGCTACTGCGTAAGATGAGGCTCACTGAGTGCACCTCCAGAATAGAAGAACTTGCAGAGAAGTGCACTGCAGGCGTGATATTCAATTGGTCGCAATACTTGTTGAATGAGATGATAGATGATGTGGAGCAAGAACATGATGACGGTAAATCTAAATTCCATTATTCCTGGCTGCTCATTTTTATTTCCTTTATTCTTTGGTCTAACCCATTAGATTATCAACCGCTGGATGTCGCAGTGCTTTTCCTTGGCGCAAAGTATCAGAACCTCTGGGAGGATAAGGATGATAGGATTAGGCAGAAGGACAATAACATTGTGTTCTCTCTGCATGGTGAGGTGCTATGTGATACAATAAAGAAAAAACACAGAGTAAGGGTAACAACAGTGCAAAAATACTTGTCATTCATAAACTTCCAGGCCAGTGTCCATAAAATTATTCTTGAGCCGTGAGGGGACTTGGACAAGCAAGCGCACCCGATGGGTTTTATGATTATTGACGTAGATGTGGACATAGTCATCCAAGATTGGCCTAAGGAATGGAACATATCAGGAAACATGCATATGGACCAATGAGGAAATCAGGGACATGGCCAAGGCAATGGACAAGGTGAGGGCCAAGGAAATGACCAGGATGATGACCTAAAAATTGATGGGGGAAATGGTCAAGGAAACTAGTCAGAGGAGAAAGAAAATGACAATGATAACAGTGAGCACAATACTGATGAAAATGATGGAGAAGACACACCGACTGATGAGGATTTGTGAAACCAATGATAAGAACAGGAACAGGAGCACGTGCATGCGCGCAAGAAATGAAAAGCTAACAAAATGACTCATACAATTAGCTTAGAAAAGGAGGATATGGGCTTGCTTGCAAATGCTATCACAGAAGTGGCGAAGAATAGCCTTGAGGGTGTAAGTACGCAGCAGATGCAAGTGGCCAACAAAATTCCTAAGCACGCCAATAAGTTCATAGAGTCCATCAATGAATTTAAAACTACTGTCGAGGTTGAGACATATGGCTTTGATCCCAGCGACACATTAGCCAAGCCACTATTGTTTCCTCCCCTCAAGCTCGAATTATAGGAAAAATCACCGGAGTCAGGAACAGTGGAATACGATGACGTGATCAAGGAAATGGAGATGCCAACACTATATTTTTACAAACTAGCATTGGCCAAAGTAAATGCCATTTATCATGTAGGCACGATAGAGCTATGAATTTGAGGAAATAACCTGGCTTATCAGGACACGAAGAAGACAAGGAAGGAGAAGGAGCGCAAGGTCCTACTTAGGGAAAAGGAGAAGGACATAGAAGCGCATGAAAAAAGTAGGCTTACACTAGCTGAATCCATCAAAAGCGTAGTCATAGAGTTCCCCATCAAAGAAGGCCAGGAATACGAAGATGCAGTCGCAAAGGTCGGTAGACTGTCAAGGATTGTGGTAGAGCTCAGGAAGTAGGTGGAAGAGCTTCAAGCGCAAAAGCATCCAAGAACACCTCCTAAGGTGTTAGAAGAGCGCAAGAAAATAATTTGTAAGGCTATTGAAAGGATAAGGAAAGGAGAAAAACTCTGCACTAAGGAAGTTGAATCCATCTCTGCGACATGGAAAATGCTGCTGAGGCCACAGAGAAGATCAAGAAAGATGCACAAAAAGATGAATTAAAGATCAGCATGATCAAGGAAGATATGAAGAAGATGCTGATCAAGGAGAAGGTTGCAAAGGTCATCGAGCTAAAGCAAGTGCAGTAAGAAGTAAAAACTCTCTACAACTAGGAGCTGAAAAGAAACGACGAAGTTGCAGCGCACCAGTCAGAAGTGAAATGAGTTACAGGGCTCATTCAACCTATACAACAGAATCTCCAATAGATAACCGATTTGCTAGAAGAAGGACCATTGGAACATATTAGTTTCGACCGTGTGGAATAGTTGGAGAAGCAGGTTGAAGAGGCCTGAGCAGAGGTTTCCTGAGTGCAATAAATTTTGAAAGAATTTCAGGACAAGGTTGGTTCTTGGGTGCAACCTGCGCCATAGGTTTAAAACGTTTTTGCCAAATATTTACATTTTTCTTAGTGGCTCAAGACAAGCCACATGTGAGTGTTTGGGGCCTGTTGGGCTAGGAAAACAGCACAAGGAAGAACCTGAAGTGCAAGTGCAAGAGGAAAAGTGGGCGCGTGATGGGATAAAGGAAGGTAAAGGATGAAAAGGAAGCGTAGAGCAGAGAAAGATGCGACAAGCAATGGTGCGACAAGGAAAGCACACCTAGAGTCAGTGGAAGTGTGGCAGGTAAAGGAGTTAAGACTAAGAAGTGATGAGTCAGAAGACTGCAGGATTCAAGGTCAGCGGAAGACTAAAGGACAGGTTATTGCGGCTAGTTATGACATGTACAAGGAGGTTGAAAGACGTTTTCGTCGCTAGTTATGGCCGTGATCAATTTAATATATGAATTTCACGGTGAGTATGGACTATCATCAATATAGTAGAATATATTTTATATCTACTTCTTAATGTAATAACTGAGTTGTACTCAAGTGACCCTATGTGGTCTTGTAATTTATATAAATAAGAGGAACCCGCTCTGTATAAGGGTTATCCTGTTAGTTAGTCACTTAGAAGAATAGTAAGGAGATATCAGAGAGGAGTATGATAGTAGAAGGCTGTTGCGTCATAGATCTGCAGTTGAGTTCCCATATCGTTTTGTAGAGTCATTCTGCAGTTGAGTGTGTAGATAATAGAGGAGAATAGTCAATACAAGCTATGTGTAGATCAGTAGGAGTAGATAGAAGAATAAACTAGAGAGCATGAGAGAAAGAAGAGTCTAATACAAAAGACATATCTTAAAACAGTCTGTACTTCATAAACTGCAAGGTGATACCTATATTTCTCATTTGCTACCTATATTTCTCATTCCAAATGAAGAGCACCTTGGTGGTTTTTCCCAGATGGGTTTCCACGTTATTTCCTGTGTTAATGAATGATTGAATGTTGCGTTGAATTTTTAACTGTTAATGTTGAATGTTTGATTAACTTGCATTATTTATGGTTATTTCTTGAATGAATGTCACAATACTGATAAGAAATGAATGAATGGAAATCTAAGCATTGTCGAAGCATTGTGTATTAGTTCATGTTTAACACTATCAATTCATAATATAATTCGCATCATGGTCATCTACTATTAAGGAATAAAATGCATTGCACTATTGCAACAATTGTTAAGTTATTAAGGTCAAGGTCATGTCACAATGGTGCACGGGTGTGAATCCATCAAGTAGTAAAAGACTCCAACCCTCCATCTCTGTCGAGCATCTTGGCCATGCACCAAGGGACTATAATACCTCACCAATTATGGAAACATGGTTCTGACAGTTACACATTAAGATATCGTGGGTGATACTGCACCTTCCTCGCATGTATTTTTAGCTAATATTTCTTTGTTAGTCCACTGCCTTTGGGTGTTTTGTTGGTTTTGTGTTGTTGTTGAACCTAGGTTGCGAGAGTGTTGAGAAGTATGCCAAAAAATGGTTCCATTTTCGGGACCCCTAATCATTTGAGTCAAGGTAAATTTTGTGGCATCTGAAAAATAAGGAAATCAAGGACTGGATGGAGCCTAAGACGTTGGCATTTGCGCAAGAAGAAAGCGCAAGATCGTGGTTGAGAGTAGAAAACTGGTTAGACCGATACATATTCTATGATATTCACAAGATATTCTTTGTAGAGTTTCCGATTGTGCTGCATGTGTGGTTATCAAGATTGGAAACTCGACAGACAAATTTCCAAAGAAGAGAAGTAGTCTAGTGGAGTGCTCAACTGATTAGTGAAATAACCAGTGTAAGTAACACTATCTCTAGAGCTACTAATTTTTGGGTCGACAGTATTTTACAAGGATATCTTACTGAGTTTTTAGTAGAGATGATAACCTCATATAGTGAGGTTGAAAGAAAGAAACCTTTGTGGCTATTCGATGTAAACCTCTTCCTCAATCACACCATTAAGGAAGGTTGTCTTTACATCCATCTGGTGTAAGTACCACTTCATCATGGAAGCAATTTCCATGAGAGTTCTGATGGAAGTGTACCTTGCTATGGGAGAAAATGTCTCTTCGTAATAGATCCCCTCTTTCTGAGAGAATCCTCTAGATACAAATATTTCCTTGTACTTTTTAATAATTCCATCAACAACATGTTTTATCTTGTAGATCCGTTTCGAATATACCACACCTTTTTGTTTTGTTTTGTTTTGTTCTGGTTTGGGTACTATATCCCAAAAATCATTCTTCATTTTCGACTGGTATTCTTTTGTCATTGCTTCAACCCATTATTTCTTCTGAGAATCTTCCTCATTCTTGGTGGGTTCTTGATATACAAGGTCACACATCAAAGCTACATAACTTGAATATGGCTTTGATCTTTTGCTGGTTCTTATGAAGCCTTCTGGAACACCATATTTCTCTGCTTCTTGTATGATTTCTCATACCCAAGCAAGTTTTAGCTTTCACAAGATATCCATAATAGTGGGTTCCTAAGGTTCTAGGATGTCATGATATTTAGATGCTACTATTTTAGGAGAGGGTTCAACTTCTACCTTTCTGAGAGGTACATCCTCTTCATGTACTTCTTCAAGATGACACCTTCTAGATTTCTTAAGAGCTATCTCTTCATCATATTCTACATCCCTACTAATCTTGATATGATGGAATCCTGAAGGATTTGGAGACTTCATAGTATCCAACAAATATTCCTTTCTTTCCAGAAGGATCCAGTTTGGTTCTTTTCTCTTTCACAATATGTACATATACTGGACAACCAAATATCTTGAGATAGCTCACTCCAGGTTTCTATCATGTATACATCTCTTCATGAGTCTTGAATCCAAGACGACTATGAGATCATATATTCTACACAATATGATTGTTCTTGCTGCTTCATCCCATAGGTGCATGGGGAGGTCTTGGTCATGGATGATATCAAGATGAAAAACCAGGAGTAGTGAAACTTATAGTTTGGGTCCTCCTTCGTCTACTCTATGTCGTCGATCAGTTCATTCAGCAAGAATTGTGATAAGTAGAAAGTTCCACCTAGAGCACAATATGCGGAAACCTCTACTGCTCCCGCGGTGCATTCAGTTGGTCTCATATTGTGAAAAAACTTGCACGACAAGATCCTTGCGACGAACCGCACGCCGAAATATTCGATGAGGGGAATTGAGAATCCCCTAGCTGCGCATTGAAGCTTATACTTTGTTTTCATCTCAACAGTCTCACTGCCCTGGAGAAAATACGACACCGGGTCATGTCTTGAATTTGGCATCCCTGTGATTTCCAAAATAAGCTAGACGTCAATCGGGTATGGTCGATTGAGCAATAGGCACCCCCTGTGGAAACAAACCAAGAGATGCATTACATACATGTTTTCCTGCAAGATATGGACAAAATGTGGCATGAAAAACAAGTTTATCAATCCTTCCTAGTCGACGCCACCATCCCACTTCATTGGTTTAAGAACCTCAGGCACTTTCGACCCAGTTTTGACTATGACCATGTAATTTTCTCTTCCAACCCCTCCTGTTGCTGACAGTTTAAATCCTCAAATTTAAAATTGGAAAGTTTTGGCATTATTTCCATTAGCAGGGGTACACGCCGAGGAATCTGAGGTGCTATTAAAAACATATTGGCTTTCATGGGGAGTGCTACTGGATCTGCCTTGGCTCTCCTTGGTTGGACATAATGGGGTAATTTTTCATCTCACTCCTCAGCTTACGGATCTCTGCGGGGTGGGGATTCATCCATCAGCTCTTCCTGAAGCACATATTTCTCCATCGACGCTTTCCCAGTGTCATCCACAATGGACTTGGCCTTGCGTTTCCTGTATAATGGTGGTGTGGATGGCTCTCCGACCGCTTTCTCCCCGACCTACCTCTAGTCCATGGAAGGTCGTGCAGGTGCAGTGGTCGGGTTGTGAAAAGGGATCGACCTAGGGTGTGAACCAGGGGGTTGAAAGGGCCCTAGAGAAGGTACAATATTCTTTCCTGTTCATGCCATCAGGTGGAGTTCGGGTTCTCTCTCTGGTTGCTGCACCTCAGGTGATTGAATCTCTTCTTCAATTGGACATGGTGGGGCGATGGTCACGTTGTATAAGTTGTTGGAACTAGAAATTTCAATAACCATGGGTTGAGGCTCTCATGGCGTTACAGGGTTCGGCTCTTTGGACTCTCGGCTTTGATTCTCTTAGCTTTGTGTGTGCGTGTAAAGACTGTTTGATGGTGAAGCCTTGGATTTATATCTATCCACACGTTTGGAAGTCATCATTTGAGGTGAGGTTGATGCCTAATCTGTCACATGGGCTTCTCATCCAACATGTGCCTTCATTAAGTTGTTATCTTGAGTACTGCACTGTACTTGTCAGAACAGTTATGGAAGTTATGTCAAGCACAACTGATGGGACAAAAAATAAAGCTGTCATTCTCCTCGTATCTCATTGAATTAATGATGCTTAGCTATCATAACCACTTCAATTTTCGTTGGATACTTGAACCTTAATGTCGGCAAGCCTGTTATTTCCAATTTTTGCAGTAATTTCCACCTTTTCCTATGCTTCTTGCTTCTGCATGCGCTTGGTGCTTTTTCTTGCGCTTTGCACTGGTTCTGCTGTAGATGTGCGACATAACAATTTACGTCTTTTGGCCTCTCTCTCTTTGTCTCTCTCTCTCTCTTTTCTCCAGCGTGGTTCTAACTGGGGAGGTTATGCCCATCACAGTATGGTTTTAGGTGACTGCCATTCACCATTCCTGTGACATACGTTCCATCTAGTCTTTGTTATTTTACTATGCTGACATCATTGATATGCGAGATCATGGATGGCCCTATCCAATGTGTTTTCAACTTGCTTAGGTTTCTGAAAAATTTGTTGTCATACAACAACACAAGTCCTCCGACTTTGAATGGATTAACCTGAATATGGCGATCATGCCTATTGGTCACTCTATATGCTAGTTAGTTACAACTAACATGCATAATGCTCAATATAAATTGTCAACCCATGGAAGTCTTTTTATTTCAAATATAATTCACATTGTCTATGCATAAACACTAAGTAACTGATTAATTGAATGAAGAATTAAATTTCCTACCTATATGCTCAGTCAAACTCCTCTCATAATTAAACTGATCTAAATTACCTACTTAAGAAGTTCAGAATTGCAATTATCTTCCTACAACTTCAATCCAACAACTAATGATTCTAGAAATGAATAACTAGACTAATTTTGCAAGAAGTTAAATCCTAACATTACCAGACTATATGCAAATCACTCTTCACTAGTATAATTCCACTAATCTAAGGATTGGAAATAACTAGAATTGAACCAAACAAGTCTCAGCTATAATATGACTGAGTTAGCAAACCTAAGAAATACAAACAATTAAAAGAAACTAGAGACGATCTTGACTATTACAGCTAACACACACTTGCATAAAGGAAACTAACCTACACAATCGACTGTCACACCACACTGCTACAACTTAAGAGAAATATAGATAGTGATTATCAAAGAAAGCAAAACGATTAACCATTGCTGTTGCAGCTACTAAAAGGAATTCATCTACTATAATTTCCACACCACACAATAGAATAATCAAAGCATCTAATTAACTTGGTGATCTTTGTGGGAATGCAGGCCCAACCTTCGAACAAAGACACCAGAACTTAAATAGATTAAAACACAGAAGTCTGAAGAATCTCGCTTCTTATATTAAAATGGTAAACTGAAAGTACAGTTCTCTGTCACAGCTTCCATAGTATAATCGAATATCAACCAACCCTTGGCTCATAATACTTCCCCATATTTATACATGATCGATCATAACCTTCACCCACTAATATCAGGCATCCATGAAGATCTATGATCTTCAGGCTTCCCTATTACAACAAGTTGTACAACTGTGAGTCGAATTGAATGAGAGAAGAGAATATAGGGAATCCGATTGTGTGATCCATTAGTGAATGAACAGAATTAGTTTAAGGAATACCATGTATGTTACAACTAATCCTTAAGAAATGATGAATTGTTGCAGCTGAGTCTGTTGTAACTGAGCATGTTGCATAGATGCGTGGAATGACGACCTCTGTTTACTTCTAGCGTGTGGGGTTGCGACTAGCAAGTGACAAATGGCATCGAAAGCTCATCTTCCCTTCAAACTGTTCGGGCTGCTACACCTATACTTCTCAAAGCTTGAACTATCTTTATGAAATCACGATGTATTAGTATAATTCAAGAGATAGAATTCTGATCATAACAATAATAGGAATTAATAAAGTAAAACAATAATTAATCATACTTATGAATATTCAAGGCTCAATATGAGGAAAGAACATTTGTCTGGTGTATGGAATGGGGTAGGAAAAGGAAAAAAGGGTATAATAGGTGTGGTAAAAAATGGGAATTTCAGGACCCAACATCTCCCCCCAACTATCCTGTTGCATGTGCTCATCCAACAACCTCCACTAGTCTGAATATGATGCTGGAACTGTACCTAGTTCATGGAGAGAGGAAAAATTGTAGGACAGTTCAGGGGGTTCCTTCCCATCTAGATATCTGTCATGGGAAACCCAATATTTCCAACATTGCTTCTCCTCTTCCTTTATCAATGAAAAATCATCCCTATACGACCTCATTGGCCACCAAATAAGTGGAAACTTGAATTTAAGTCCTAACCAATTAACTCCACACTTCTTCATACATTTATCATATCCCTCAATCCTAGGGAGCGCCTGTTTAAAGTTCTTAAAGCAATAAGGGTCCCTTTTCTTCAATGATGAAGGAGAAGCATGCCGTCTATGCTTACTACCTTCCAAATCTAAATGCGGCTGTCTAGAAATATGGCTAACACAAGTGGAGATGATCTGATCTTGAAGTTCAAACAACTGTTGAGTCTTGATGGGATATTTAAGCCTCTGTTCCTGAAGAGAAAGAAGAAGGCGAGGAGAATAAGGTTCACTTCGAATCCAGATATTAGAGTTAGCCTCATTTTGAGAAATTGTTTGGAAGGAACTCTCCCACTACACATGATTACTAACGAAAGATGTGAAATCCATCAGCTTGACATATCCTAAGTAAGGAGCATGGTTTGAATGATGGTCCAGAGGGCAAGCCAATTCATGCAAGTAAATTTCACATAACAGTCAGTGAAACTACTTTGTATAAAGGTATCCATAAATTGGGCAGGGGATGCCACTTCATAAGGTATCCCTTCCTTTAATGCCTTCAATTTAAACCAAGTGAATTGTTCATACAAAAATACAGGATAAGAAGGAGATTGAGCTCTGGAGCTCATCAATTCTCGAGAGAGAGCGTACAACTGATTTTTTTCCTTCTACATGGACATGAATTTATTTAACTCCTTCAACTCTTTTTGTACTTCTTCCCAACAAAACCTCTTGAATTTTAACTCTTATGCCCATGTTTCCCTCAATTCCTTGATAGTATTTATATGCTCAACAAGGGTAATCATTCCTTCCTGATATCTATCTGCATGACACTTCCATTTCTTTACTTCTATTTTCAGCAATGAGAGTTCTTCTATTAGTCTTTGCATCCTTTCATCTCCTGCATCCTTCTCCTCGTCGGAGTATAATTGGTCAAAGTTATGGGAAAACTGAGTCCATACCTTATTACCTGCTGTCTCATCCTGATCATTTTGAATCAAAAGTGTGACAACTTCCTCTTCTAGTAGTCTTCCAACCACCTCTACATGTATGGGTATCTCTGCATTCAATTCTAGGGATGCTTGTTCTTGAGTAAAAACATCCTCCTCCTGAAACCAATTTATATCAAATTTAGTGTCATTTTGTGAAGATGTTGGTTCTTGTGTGACAACATCTTCCTAAGTTTTAGTCTCATCATCTTCTTGAGTCTCAGCTGTAGGTTCGATAGGGAGATGCAAGGGTACTGGTTCTTGTGTAGCAACATCCCTTCCTTCCAATTATTCAGGATGCTGAGGTTTTTCTTGAGTCACTTCCATATCTCTTTAAAAATGAGACTTTTCCCTGAATACTTCACTATCCCCTGATAGCTGGGATTGCATCTGTTCATCTTCCCCTAGCTCCAAATTAGGGATTATGTCCACATGAGGGTCAGATGTTCAAAACTGAATGGGGGTCTTAACACTAATTTCTAAGGATGTTGGTTCTTGTGTGACAACATCCTGGTTAGATTCAACATTTTCCTGTTACTGAGGTTCTTCCTCCACTAGTTTTGTGTCCTGAGATTTTTCTAGGGTCATATTAAAAACACCTAAGTTCAGATTAGGGATTGTATCAACCTCTGGCTCACCTGCTTCCTTTTGAGTAGTAGTCTCCACAAAAAATTCTAAGGATGTTGGGTCTCATGTAACAAAACCCTGTGGATGAGACTGTAATTTCTCATGTTCCCTTACTTCTATGTTGGGGACCATTTCCACTTCTGTTTCATCTTCACCCCTCAATTCCATTGCATAGGTTTCTTTCTCTTTTCCAACTGCCTGTGTGGGTTTTTGTGCCACAAATGCATGCATTGTGACTTTGTATCCTGATTGATTAAAAATTTCCCTGCACTCGGGAAAACCACTTTTTCCACTTCTTCACCTTCCTATGTAGGAGGTGATCCTTCCAATTGATCTACAGCTTCTACTAATGTGTGCAACCTCCTTTTCACCTATTTCCTACACACCTCCATCCAAATTTCTAGTTCCTTTCAGAGCACTTACACATCCTCCTTCAGCAGACTATTTTCATATAAAAGTCCCTCAATTTGAGTTTCTTCTGAAACAGGTTCTTGTGGGGAAGCATTTTTCTTGGGTCTCAAGGTGGGGAATTCAATATTTGATTCAATGTTTTCCCATGTTTCCTGTGCTTCTTCTATTGCTGTGACATATATGGTTCTCTTTCTCTTCACTGGTCATGATGCCTATACTTCTTCTCTTGTGTCACGTCCCCATGCCTCCGACCAGCGAAGAGGACGCGGCTACAAGCTTCAAACACCCGGGCTAAGAGCCCCATGAACATGTATAGGCATAAAATTTGCAGAAACAGAATGCTGAAAGAAAATGCATTGCAGTATAACATGCAATTAATCATCATACACAACGGAAACCAACAACATTCATACATGCATGCATTCATTTAACATGTTCATCATTTTTATTAACAGAAAATAAGGTTGCAGAAGTAAAATGAACAAAATCACTTATCTTATGAAGAACTCGATCCGCAACCAGCTACATCACTGCAATGTTCCACCCAACCATAGGCCAGCGTGCTCCTTAATCTCTTAGCAACGCTGCCACCCCCGAGTTGGGCATGACTCTCCAAGGAATAAGGGAACTAGCAGGCTTACACATAGCCAAGGGTATACAAAACACAGCCAAGCCAACACAGTTGGGTTTATCAGGCTCAAGGAGTTGGGGAAAGGATTAATGCTAAGTTGGTGAGCTCATTACAGAGCCAAGAACACCTACACCAGAACTAGCCTGACCTCTAATACACCCAAAAACACCCAAAAACACCCAACACAAGGAATCAGTCCCTTCTCTGCTACACAGTCCCTCAGGCCCTGCATTCCCTTCCAGTGCTATTCAGGGGTGATGGAGAAGAAGGCCAGCCCTCTAGCTCTGTCTATGTGGTTTCTAGCCCCCAGGTTTATCAAGCAACCCAAGCCCCCATCCCTTCTCCTTACACAGTCCGAAGACCAACCATTGCACACAAGCAATTAAGTCAGCTGTCATAGCTTAAACAGGTTAAACGAATTCTGATTCATTCTTGGCCCTATCGTGGCCAAAATGACTCTCAGGAGAATTTACAATAGTGCCCAACATGTAAGGAAGACCACAACAACCACATCCAACAACGTGGAAAAACACAGCCCGTCCTGGGCAATGAGATCACCAAGAAAACATATACAGACCACGCCGGGGAAGAAAATTACAGTCTCCCAGCCTGTGCGTGAGCGTGAGCAAAAATGAAAAACCCACAATCAGCTGGTGGGGAGTGGATATGACCACATCATCCGCAAATCCACAGGGGAAAAATACGTGGATAAAAACCAGGAAAATCCTGTGCGTGGAAAACAATCCAACCCTGTGAGGAATGAACAGACAATGGAGGTCCTGCGTGAGGAAAAACAGCTCCGTTTTTGTCCGTGGATGAACAAACAATAGGAAGGATGTGAAAAATGGGAGTGCATGAGCCTTCAGCACAGTCGTGGAGAGGATGAACAACCAAAATCGTGGGTAGAGTGTGTGTGTGGGTGAGGACTGTCAGTCCTGCCACCCCACTTCCAAGACCATTAACTGCCTCAACCACCAGCAACCTTTCTTAATGAAAGTGGTTGGAATAAGACAAAGGAAGAATACATATGGGTTTTTCTCTCATTGTCCAAGGTTGACAATTTCCCCCACCCCTATCCTTGTGAAAATCATGCCCCTTTCTCATTTTAGTTGTCGCGATCGTAGCTGTTCGAGTTCATTTTTAATTATAGATGCCTAATTACATGATGACCATCATAATATATGCCGCATGCCCCAGTATACCATCGGTGACAATTCAAATCCAAAACATAACATAACCATTCAACGGTGGGGCCTTGGCCTTTAGCTCCACACCGTGATCATTTACAATATATACATCATGTACATTTAATGCAACGGGGTCAAAACTGGGGTGTTACATCTTGATCTTATTTTATTCCTCTATGGTACAAGAGTTTCTAATTCTCTAGTTGATGTAGAAGGGACATTAACATTCTCAGTGGACTCCCTTGCCTCTGCCATCTCGATTTCTTCCTTAATTAAGGTTCGTCCCCATTTAGGAGAAGATTCAATGGTGAGGATCTATGCATCACCTTATGTCATAATAGATCCCACAACCTCAGCTTCTATTGTCCCAGCATCCAATGCTGTTCCAGTTTCAACTTCTGCTGTCAGAGCTTCCACATTGTCTGTTCTTTCCATAGGGTTTGATGTTGTTGTAGCCTCTCCCTATTCTTCTACTTGATTAATTGTTTTTTTTTAGACTGGCTCATCTTCCCCCTCAACTAAATTGGAGGAACTCTAGTCCTCTTCCTCTACTTCCACTCCCCCCAACTTTGCAGCAGCTCTTCTTTCTCTTCTATTAGGACACCACACAAGGGTACATGTGCCTGAATTATCTGAGGCTGACCAGTAAACTGTTCCCAGGTTTGGTTTTTCTACGCTAAGGCCCTTACAATCAGAAATTTAATTAGGCCATGATGGGAGAGAGAAGAGTAAGTGCGCCGGGACGATATTATAAACCACTCCATATGATGTAGGTATTTGAATAAATATAATGGAATATTGAGTAAATCCCTGTGGCATAAATGAGATAGTAGGGGAAACTCAGAGAAATAAATAGTTTGATACCTACCTTCACATGTAATGTACTTCTTCAATAAGACTGCCACTTCATTCCAAGGGTGAGGTAGTGTTGTCCTCTTTCTCTTCTCTTGTCTCAACCCGCAGCTCAACAACACCACAATACCAACAATAAACCACAAGACATCTTCTTGACAGAGTAACTCCATCGATAGCACTTGCGATCAGGTGTAGTCTCACCCGAGATATCTAATGGGTAACTGCCAGAAACATGTTTCTGCAATTGGTGAGGGATTATAGTCCCTTGGCGCACAACCAAGGTGCTCGACAAAGGAAACTTGGACAGCTAGATGGTTCCTGCGCAGCTTAGCACAATGGTATGTTAGCACACATGACATGACCAGGTCCTTAGCCTTAACAACTAGCGCAACTTGTGTGACACAGTTGATTCCTAAAACTAACAGGCCATTGTGACTTATGTTTTAACTTAAGGAATTAACCACAAACTTGTTTGCACATTCCAATAATGCCTTAACAACTATTCATTCATTTATTAACAACATGGTGCTTATGCATTCAATAGTAGTTCATCAAAACATAGTAAGCAAATAACAACCATTCACATCAACATATACAACATCAATCAACCATTTAAACACAAGGAATAATTTGGAAACCCATATGGGAAAAAACACTAAGGTTCTCTTCATTTGGCATGAGAAATGGATATAGTACCTTGCAGTCTGAGGCTTGCAGACTTATCTTATGATATGTCTTTTATGACTCAGACTTATTGCTCTCATTCTCTCTGGTTTTTTCTTCTATCTACTCCTACCGATCCGCACACATCATGAATCGACTCTTCTATCTCCCATTTGCGCACTCAACTGCAGATTCCTTCTATTCCTAGTGGTCTGCGCACACAAATGCAATATCTACAGTTCAACAGCCTCCTACTGCTACTAGACTCCTCTCTGAGTCTTGTCTTCTTCTACTCTAACTCAAAACACAACAAAAATGGCGTCCTTATTTACATACAACCAACGAGTGACCAACAGTGAAAAAAAAACCAATGACCAACCAATAACTAACCCTTATACAAAATGGGTTCTTCTTATTTATAACCTCTATCAGACCATGCAGGGTCGACTACATATTTCTCATCGGTTATAGGTCATGATCAGCCATCAGACTAGGCTGTCATGGACTGAGACAAGGCACTATCAGCCTGACTTACAAATATTCTTCCATACGTGCATTGCCACAGGATTATGCCGTATTTAGTAGCCATGATATTCACTTATCTCTTTCTTTCCATTGTCACATGTACACCTTTACACTTTCCTTTCCCCCATTGCGCACTCCTTCATTCCCTCTACGCCAGTCCCTTTTCCTTCTCCGCATCCTTCCTTCCTTCCTTCTTGTTGCATGCGCGAAGTACCTTATTTTTCTTGCACATGAACTTATTCCTTATGCTCCTTTCTTGGCCCAACAGGCCCCCAACACTCACATGTGGCTCATCCCAAGCCACTAAGAAAAAATGGACTTGTCCTCAAAATTTACTTTTTTTCCCACAAAATTTTATGACTATGGCACTGGTTGCAATGTAGGACCAACCTTGTCCTGCAATTCTTTCACCATCTGTTGCACTCCCGCAACTTCCTCTGGTACCTCTTCTGCATGTGCGGCCAATTATTCTACTTGGTCGAAACTGATATGTTTCGATGGACCTGCATCTGCTGACTATGCGATCATCTCAAGTTTTTCCTTTAGTGGTTGAATAACACTAGTGATGCGCACTGCTTCTGACTGATGCACTTAAACCTCTGCTTCTCTAGCCCGCTCTCTATCTTGGAGAGCCTGAACCTCTTGTTGCACTCGCTTGATTTCAATAATCTTGGCCACTTTCTCTTGAAAGGCCAGCTTCTTCATGTTTGCTTTCTCTGCGGTGATTTTATCTTCAGTTTCACGCCTGTTCACCCTTATGCTTTCAACAGTCGCATCCTCCATAAGCACTTCCCATACCATGGAAATGTCTCCTAATGCCTTAGTGCATGATGTTTCTCCTTGTTTTATTTTTCCAGTAGACTCAGACGATTCTTTTCTTCACTCTTCGAGTTCCTTAGGAGGCGTGCTCGGCACCTATTTGGCTTGTAGCTATTTTACCTGTTTCCAGAAATCCTGCGCAGTATTTTCTAGCCTGGTTACCTTAGCTGTGGAGTCCTCATCTTCTTCACCTGCTTAAGGTGGGAATTCCATAATGGCATTCTTGATGGTCTCTTCTAATGTGAGGCGGCTCTGCTCGTGCGCTAGTATTTCCTATTCCCTCTCAGCAAGAAGGTTGATGTTCCCCTAATGTTCTTTTTCTTTTTCCTTTAGCATGGCCTTTCACACCTTTGTCTTCTTTCGTTGTTTTGTTTCCTGATAGGAAACATCATTCTCTCTTAGCCACATTTCTGTCGCGGATGCCTGCTGCACTTCGTAGACTTCACTTAGGGGAATCTTCGAGAAGTCTAACATAAGTGTGGAAAACTCATTCACAACATTATCAAAGGCACTTGGGCCTATTCCAATTTCTAGTGCACTGGTTTAGATTGTCACTTTGATGGGTAGCACTAATTGTGGTGCGATTACTGGGACACTTGGGTCGATTCCATACGTCTCAGCCTCAACAGTGAATTTAACCTCGTTAATTGCTTCGATCAACTTATTCAGATGCCCCCCCACTTGATCATCTATGCTGGATTACTGTGTCTTTAGGATGGAAATGCTGTCTTACACAAATTTAGCAACAACTGCTATGAGATCCCCCACATTGTCTTTTGTCAAGGTGTTTGTGTTCGCTGCCTTGTCCGCTTTTTGCTTTTTGTGATGTGGTTGGCCTTCTTGTTTCCTGTTGTGTGTCTAGGTATACACACGCTCTAGTCTTGGTGTGCACTCCAAATCACTTTGATTTGATCTATGCCTGTCGTCATCATCTTTTTCTTCCTCATATTGCAACTGGTTATTCTGTCCGTCACCTCCTTCATTGCCTTCACCATGAACTTGGTGAAGTGGTGGGTCCTCTTCTTTCTATCCTTTGGGTAGGGATTTTCTATTGGGTTGTGCCATTATTTCAGCCATAGGTGGATGATTGCATCCACATCATTATCCATCACCATGAATACTGCATGATGCAATTGTTTGGATGAGTCCCTTTTTGGCTCCAGAATTATATTATGTGCCCCATCCTGAAAGTTAATAAATGTTGTGTACCTGTGTACCATCATAGCATGGATTTGGTGGGACCAGCAAACAACATCACACAATGCCTCTACGTGAAAAAAGAATTTGATGTTTTTGTCCTTTCACCGGGTCAGGTATTTTCTATCATCCCACAAGTTTTGGTACCTTGCACCATGGAAAGGTAGTGGGACATCCATCTGCACATAGTCCGACTGTTTGTCCCACATGGTGAATGAGATTAAAATAAGCAACCATGAATAATGGAATTTTTAGGTCGGCTCATGCTGGGCCCTTGTTGCATCATCTATGAGTTTGTTCAGTAGGTACCATGACCAATTGAACCCTCCACCCAACATGCATAACTCTGTGAGTTCCACTATCTCCGCCAAACACTGATTGGGCCTCATCTTGTGTAGCAACTTACAAGATAAGATCCTTGCAGCAAACCACACACTTGAGTTCTAGATTAGGCCAATTAGGAAGCCCCTTTTTTTGTGTCGCAAGTTATACTTATGCTTGATCCGGTTGGTGTATTTCCTGGAAAATTATGGCGCAGGGTTGTCTCCTTTGTTTGGGAGGACTGTTATCACCAAAATCAGCTCGACATCGACTGGGTATAGTCGATTGAGCCATAGGAATCCTTTGTGAAAGAATACCAGTAGCTTCTTCACATAAGTTTTGACTTGTAAACTGTGGCCGAAATGGGGCATAAATAGTAGGTTAATCAAACCTATGCAGGAAACTCCCTCGGCCCAGTCCATCATCCTGAGCACTTTTGCTCCACTTGGGTTGGGCTTGCTCGAGACCATGCAATCCACTCTCTTTAATCCATCCTGTAGTCGAGTGTCAAAGTCTTGAAACTTAAACTTAGCCAACTTGGGCATGATGTCCATCAATAGGGGGACATTATTAGGTTTCCGTGGTGCTACCAGAGTTGTAGGTACCTTCTTTGGGAGGTCCACCTTTGACGCATCGACTCTCCTTGGATGAATGTAGTGTGAGAAATTCTCATCTTCTTCCTCTGCATTCAGCCCTTTGTGCAATGGTGAGTCTTCTTCCATGTAGTTGTCCTCCTCTTGTTCCTGTTCTATGGGTGCTTTACCCAGACTATCCGTAGGAGCGGTAGTCTTCTGTTTCCTCATCTGCAGTAGTACGGATGGTCCTGCAACTGGTTCCTGGGTCAGCTATCTCGGCTGCATGAGAGGTGTTGCAGCTAGTGGTATGTGAGCTGGGTTTGACACAGAGCACAAACCAGGGGTTGGAATGGTAGTGTGACCAGCTCCATTGACAGGTTTCTTCCTCGTTCTTGCTATTGGACCAGCCTCTAATTGTTGATGTGGCTACTGTATATCAATAGACGTAATATCTTCCTCGATTGGGAAACCAGATATAACAGTTGCATCTGATGGCTCACTGTCACTAGGGATCTCAATTATCATGGGTGTCGTCTTACTTCAACAAGGTTCGACTTTGTAATCACTCGACACTAGTTCTCTCTAACTCACTATGTGGTCATAAAATAATGCTTGTCGGCAAAGCCTTGTACTTATACCCACCACCACATCGTGCAATCATAATGCAATGGGCGGTTAATGTCTAATCCGTCAGATGGGATTCTCGGCTATCGCGTCTGCTCATTAAGTCATTAGCTTGAGTGCTGCACTATTTTTGTCAGAACAACTATGGCGGATCCGTCAGATGTGACTTTCAGCATGCCATCATTCTCCTTGTATCTTGTCAAATTAATGACACTTAGCTGTCACAACTACCTAAATCTTCACCGAATATTCACACTTTAATGTTGTTCAGCCTATCATTTTCAGTTTTTGTAGCACTTTCTTCCTTTTTTATCAAGTGAGCCTGGTGAACCGGACAAGGATAACTTGTTCGGACTTTAGAAGACCTTCAGAAGTACTTCTGGGAAGTTCTTGTTGTACTATATCACATGTTCATACCCCATGGGGGAATTGTAATAAATGCTCTAGCATGACAGTGTCTGTAAAAGAATCGGTCTCTTAGACTTTATTTGTTAATCCGATCAGCCCAGGGTATTTTTTTTCCCTTGGTTATTATTGGTTGTTGAATAAAGGACTGATAATTTTAGAGTTTTTCACTCCATACCTCCAAAGTTGGGGTGGTCGGCTTAGCATTTAGGCCTATTGAGGTTATTAGAGTCTATGTGTCAATGTATAAACATGCTAGGCATCATGGTCAAGTCATATGAACATGTCTAAGTCCCCCTAGGTTTTTTCATTTTTTCATTTTTAAAATTTTTTTCAGTGTTTTTTATTGAAATTTAATTTTTCCAAAACTTAGGCTATTTTTTAATAGTTTAATTGGAAAAATTGATTTTGTAATAAAAGTGGACCAAATAATCAGTTTCAGTCATGTAGGTGATCATTTTCAAGCTAAGAGCACTATGTAAACCCATGGACCCACTATTTCCTAGTTTTGAGTGATTTTCCATCACTCAGGTTAGAAAGCCCCAAAATATCATTTATTGATTATTTTAATTAATAAATTGATGAATAATGGAGCAAATCCAAAATCCTAGATCAGTGGATTCTCAGCCGATTTGATTGAAATTAGTCAAATATGAACCAGATTGACTGGATCTAACAAATCCTCGACTGAAGGAGGTGATCCGGACAGATCCAGAGTTAATCTTCAACATCCTTTATGGGGAGTTTTGCCCTCCCTCTCTCCTCTACACGTTTGGGCTCATCCGGATGAGTTTTGGTAGATGCTTCAGTCAACAAGTTGAGGTGTCAGTCATACCATCTCTTTGATTGACAATTGCACTTAGTGAGACTTAGATTTGGCTTAGTTAGACATAGATCAGGCATTGATGGACTCTCCATCAACTAATTTGGTCTATCTCCTTGGGATTTGTGCCCCCCTAGGCTGGATCTCCTGGTTTTTGTATAAATCAAAGCACAAGCTGCCTCTTGCAAGCTAGTTAGAGTTGGATTGAAGGGATTTCTATTATAATACTGTTGTAATCTTTTGATTGTTGGAATAAATAAGCTTTGGAGGCCAAATGGTGTAATGCTCTCATGTGTGTCGATTAAGCATTGTCTTACGGCTATTGATGTTGCCGGCTTTTCTCTCAACTTCTGCATCTCAACCTTGTCTGGCTTGAACGATTCAGCTGAATCAATAGGAGTATAGTTGGGCAAGTAAGGTTACTTGTTTTTTCTATATCTCATAGCATATATGTTTGAAGATCTAGCTTATACATGTTTAATAAGTTTATTTGCATGTAATTTCTGTCTCTTTTTCATATATATATCCAGATATCATGAGGTTTGGTGCAGGATTGTGTGTTTATCTTTTAGGTAGCAAGGATTGGATGAGCTGTGGATCTAGTTTGACTCCACTATACATCCAAAAAATTTGTGAAGGTGTTGGAGCAGAGTCCCGCAGCTACAGGAAAAGCTGCCATTTTGGTGGATAGATAGTTTTGGCGAAGACGAAGAGATAAGGTAAAGATACGATGCCGTAGCATGTTTATAGCTGCAGAGCAGAGCCGAAAACTATGACTACCAGGGCAGCGAAGTCAAAGGAGACGACAGTACCTGAGCGGACGAGAGGAGAGAGCTCATCCACTGCATTGAAGGCAGCGGCGGAAGACATGAGGGCTCAGCTACCCTCATAAAGGAAAAGGAGCAATGAGGCCGAGGTATTGAAGAAGAAGGACAAAAAGGGAAGTGGTGCATAGTACCCATGGTCAGCGCCGAGAAGCATGGAAGACTGCAGAGAGCAGTGGTGTGACGGAAAGCGGCTACCCTAAGTACAGATATGCCGACTGTCACTAGTTAGGGTTTTGGGTTACTGTTGGGACAGACCTACAGTGTTGTAATGGTGAGACCTTCAGGCCGCCTATAAAGGGATGTGTTTTTGAATTGAAAAAGGTTAGCTAGTCAGTCCTTCTGGAGCTATTAGGGTAACCAGTAGCTACTCAGACATCAATGAGTCTGAGAGTCCAGTAGTCTATTAGCTCACTGTTATTTTGTATTGTAACAATCTGCAGGGATTGACAGAGAGAGAGAGAGAGAGAGAGTGAGAGTATATTGTAATAAGGAAATATGGAGAAGATATCTAAGAGAGAAGGGCTCCAGGCTGTGTGCGGAGTTACCCAGAAGATCTCTAGCTACATATGCGATGCAGCAGAACTGTGTACATCTCTCAAGTTATAATATAGAAACACAGTTCTGTGGACGTACCTTCTACCCTGGAAGTGAACCACGTAAAATCAGAGCATTATGTGATTGATTCATGTGATTGTATTTGCTTGTTATATCTGTCATTTATTACATGAAATTTTCTTACAGTAAATTTATGTATGTGTTATTCAGTTCGTAGCATATTAAAAGGATAAATACAAGTTGAGGTCTTGAAGTATTCTGTATAAGAGTTTGTCTAAGTTTCACTTGAGACAGTTAAGAGTCGCAGTGTAAAACAACCTTGCGTGTTGAGTCCTATAAGTTAAACACCTGTACGCTAAGTACGCTAAGCCGCAGTGGTAGGATATCACAGAGGGGCGATATCACACCATCAGAGGAGCTGTGGTGCGTGATACTGTGGGTTAAGCATCGAGCGTAGGAGAAAGTTACGTGTTGTCCAAGGCACGGCGATGTGATAAGGGCTAGAGTCATCGCGGGTAAGAGGAAACTGCGCATCGCAGAGAGAGACATCTCGCGGGCTAAGAAGAGCTGCGAGATGCACTAGGATGCTATATAGAACCTGGTTGAGACACTTGAGTCTTTAGCCAACCCATTAGGATCACTTCGGGTGAGACTTCAGGCCTCTCCACGGTCTGTCGCCGAAAGGGCCAGTGAGCTAGGGGTGTTGTTGGTACATTATAGTAAACCCGGGTCTACCCATCGCCAACAAATGGTTCCGTTGCCGGTTTTGAACAAACTGAGCACTGATGTTCTGGTGGCGTCCTACTAGAGACGAACTCAACGAGTGGGTTGGGTCTAAGGAGAAAGAGTTTGCCGAACACGAGAACAATATTCCTCGACTGAGTACAGAGGACTGGTTACAAAAACATATCGTTACAGACCTGTATGCGATATTTTTTGCGACCTTTGGAAACGAGCTTTACGACTGGCTATCAAAGTTGACTGATACAAGCATATTCAAGAAGAAAAGAAATATTGTCTGGACACCGGAGCTGATTCAGACCGTGAAGAACCTTGATAATCACATTACGAGGACAGTAGAATTATGGCTTGCGAGTGTGCTAGAAGGCTTCGTCATAGAGTTTGCAGTTGACCAGAGAAAAATCTTCAGCGAGGCTGAGCGGCACTTCTTCAAAGGATATCGCGTTAAGTACCTAAAATATTTAAACTTGTCCATTAAGATGTTATTACATGAAAAAGGAACAATGGATATAGTTTTAGATGAATAAGTAAAGATAGTAATGTCACAAGAGTTTGAGAGTGATTTCGATGACATTGGACGTACACGTAGTGGAAAGAAATACAAAGTAGATTTCAGCTCTCCCATACTTGAAGACAGTTCAGATAATACTAGACAATAGAGTCACAATACCACAGAAAGAAAAGAAGGGGGTATCCCTTACCACCCTTATACCCCACAGAAACACATCGAGACTCAGAACAATCCCGTAGGAACTCCATCTAGTAGCTCCCAGACAGTACATACTACCGCTACATCACCTCCACCTACACCACCAAGTGGTAGTAACACAGCAAATCAACATCCACCACGTAGAAATAGAATGGGGGATGATATGAAGCTACCTATCTATAAGGGTAGAGGGGCAGAGGACCCAGAACAACATTGGTTTCTATGTGAAGCAGTGTGGACCATTAAAGCAATCAATGATGATAATAGTAAACTTGTACAGTTGGTCACCACATTGAGAGAAAGAGCCTTAACATGGTATATGAAGTACACCACAGTGGTACCTAGAACACTTGTCCAGGTTAGGACTGCCATGATTAAAGAGTTTAAGAAACCTAAGTCGGAGTCACAGTGCATTACAGAGATCAAAGACATCAAACAGTTACCTATAGAGTCAGTGTGGGACTTCGATCAGAAATTTAAAGCCCTTATAGACCAAGTCAGATTTGAGTTTGCACCTGAGCAGCATAAGGAATGGTTTATTGCAGCATTACTCCCTCACATCAGACTGCCATTAATGCAGCAGAAACTCCAGACGCAGGACGACGCGTTAAAGATGGCGATGAAACTAGAGGCTTCACCTCTAGCTGAAACCAGCACAGGTATGACAAACCTACAAAACCAGTTGGCTAATCTCACGATACAGATGCATGAGCTTAAGAAAGGGAAAGAGGTTGTGCAAGACATATGGTGCGTAAAGTGTAAAGCACAAGGCCATACTAAAGATAATTGTCCAGTCTTTGTAGAATATATAGCAACTGGGGCTCCTAACCCCTTACGACAGACCCACGGGTCGTGGTGTGAAATATGCAAAACAAGAGGACACCTACCTTAGCAGTGCCCTCTACTTCAGAAGTACGTGCAGACACCTAAGAACTTATACTGTGTCTTTTGTAAGTCCGTAGGCCATGATGAACATGATTGCCGAGACTATGATCTCATGGTTGGGAGCAAGCAAGACTTGTACAGAGTCCAATCAGAAACACAAGGTCCAGCAGCAGGACCACAGTATGATCCGGATCATGTTGGTCGTGGAGAAGGATTTGGCCATGGTCGCGGATCAATCACTTGTTACAACTGTGGAGTTGTAGGACATTATGCTAGGGACTGTCAGAGCCCTACCACCACATGTAACTATTGCAAATCTTACGATCACACTATAGAAGTCTGTCCTACCTTGATAGCTAAGATCAGAGAACCTAAGCCAGCAGTACACCAGAACATCTAGCTTATTACTACTGAGCAGGAAGAACCAGAACCAAGATTCAACATTGTGACTCGCAGCGGTGCTTCCACCAATGGAACATCGCAGGATACTGAAAAGACCACAGGTCAGGAGTGGGTGCGCAAAGCTCCTAACAAAGCAACACCACTTGACCTACAGAATAATAAACATACATTTCAGGAAGCTAAGAATTTCTTTGATGACCCTATGCAATCAGGATCATAGGTACCACCGTCTAGGGGCGTACCGCAGCAAGCACCTTGTGGCGTTAGCCCTGTACAGATATCGCAGGCTACCACATCGGGCACATGCGACGAGGACGAGTTGACAGGAAGTGTACAATCCTTCCTACGGAGTTGTTTAAAACTTGTGAGAAATGAGCAAGCTATCGGAGAACTTCAGTGCATCATAGATCAGTGTCAGCCATCTTCTTTCGTGAGCAGTGCACAACGTGCTGTTCATAATATTATGGGACATACAAGAACAGGAAGAGAGATGCGACTCACAGCACAGGTTGGAGAATTTGAAATGGATGAGGTGATCCTAGACCTAGGATCAGAGGTAAATGTTCTGACTAAGAAGACATGGGAACAGATGGGTATCCCTAAGTTAGTCAGATCGCCTATCCATCTCAAATTAGCTAATCAACAGCGGGTATCACCCATGGGTCGATTATCGCAGGTGCCAGTTGACATTGATGGAGTTCGCAGCTCTGTGGACTTTGAAGTTATAGAAATCATTGGCAATAGTAGACCATATCCAACACTACTAGGCATTGATTGGGTGATCAGTAACATGTCCGTTATTGACTTAAAGAGAAGACAAATGACCTTTGAGGACGCACAGATCCGAGTCATTGCACCGTTAGATCCTCTTCAGGGTCCGAGATACATTGAACCTATCCGCGCAGAGGAAGAGGCACGTAACATGGAGAGTCTCTATCAGATGACTGCAAACCAGAGCGACTACATCAATCCAACTGCAGAAGGGAACATTAGTTGGTGATGCGACATCTCATGCGCATCAGATTCGGATGTTGGTTTAGAGAACTAGCAGAATAGACTTTATGAAGTCTCAGTGTGCAGATGTGCATACATGACTAAGTCACTGCGATGGATTGGCGCAGAGATCAACGAGATTCCATCATTTCATGGTCTAACAGATATCTAGGACTTTCTCACATAGTTTGAACAACAAATTCCTCACGAGCAGAGGATCGCAGCTATGGACCTTGCAGTACGAGCCACACCTACAAGATGGTGGTATGCACATAAAGAGAATATCACATCATGGGATGATCTTAAGAGATTGATGGCGATTAGATTCTCTACCAACAGAGAGTATTTCCAGCATAGATACACAGGAGAAAGTGACCCCAGGTCACATATTCAGACGTGTGAACAGAATTGGCCGGACATTCCCAAGGATGAATGGGTTCACCAATTCATTCACACTTTGGACACAGTTCCACGAAACTGGTACACAGAGACTGAATTGCGCAAGGGAACAACTACATGGCCACTTCTAATAGATAGCTTTCTACTTACCTTCGCTTTTGAATCTAAGTATCCAAATGTTGATCAGGCCCTAGATGTAATAAAGATTAAGATATTTGAGGATTGCACCCTATCAGTGTCAGCTCAACCCGAGTGGGCCATCCAGTTAGAAGAGGCGCTAGAGTGTTATAATTTTTCATCAGAACCAGAGGAGGAGGATGAGGATCCTTGCAACATCAACATTCCAGAGTCAGAAGGGACTCGCGATGTTGATGGACCGAAGCTACAGATTCCAGCAATCACAGAGCCGATCAAGATTAAAAAGATCAATATTGGCACAGACATGGAACCAAAGTTTGCCTCTATTGGAGACTATTGGACCGATGAAATAGTCGGACAGATTGCATACTTACTACATGACTATCAGGACCTATTTCCCACCAAGTTCATAGAGATGAAGGAAATAGTCGGAGACCTGGGAGTAATGAGGATACCATTGAAAGAGGATGCTAGACTAGTCAAGCAGCGTCCATATAGATTAAATCTGCGCTACAAAGAAAAAGTTAAGGATGAGATCGATAAGATGCTAGCAGCAGGCATCATTGAGCCCATAGAAGAGAGTGAATGGGTTAGTCCCATGGTCATGCAAGAAAATAAAACCAAAGGAGACATCAGGATCTGTGTCGACTTGTGTAAACTCAACGACGCATCGCTTCATGATCCATTTCCGACACCTTTCACTGATGAAGTACTAGACAATGTGGGAGGACAGGAGGTCTACTCCTTCACTAATGGATTTTTATGCTATCACGAGATCATAATCCACCCAAAATATCGACATAATACCATGTTTGCAACAGAATGGGGCTCATTCCAGTATACGGTAATGCCCTTTGGTCTTAAGAATTCACCAGCTATATTTTCTAGAGTAGTAGTTGCTGTATTTAAAGAATACATCCATAAATTCCTAGAAGTTTATTTTGATGATTGGACTGTATTTGGATTAATTGACAAGCACATAGGAGATTTAATACTAATGTTAGAGAAATGTAGGCAGTACCATATTTCTCTGAACTTGAAAAAATGTATATTCTGTGCGCCATTCGGTATTTTGTTGGGTCACATTGTCTGCAGGCAAGGATTGATGGTAGATCTCGCAAATATTGTCATCATTTTAAATCTTCTAGCACCCAACTTAGTCAAACAATTGAGGACAGGACTTGGTCATACCAAGTACTATAGAAAATTCATCAAGGGATACGCAAAGATTACAGCACCGATGGAAAAACTGTTAAAGAAAGATGTAAAATTCCTATGGAATGAGGAATGCCAGTAGAGTCTAAACACACTTAAAGAGAAGATGGTTACAACACCCATCTTAGTATTTCCAGACTGGACTAAGCCATTTCATGTACATGTGGATGCATCTGGCATCGCACTAGGGGTTGTTTTAACGCAACCAGGAGAAGGAGGTATCGATCATCCTATCGCATATTCCAGCAGAAAGCTATCGACAGCAGAAAATAAATACACCACCACAGAAAGAGAAGGCTTAGCTATGGTGTACGTGCTACAGAAGTTCAGGAACTACCTATTGGGTGCCTCGTTCAAGATGTTTACTGACCATTCTGCATTGAAGTATCTGGTCAATAAGCCAGTGTTAGGGGGAAGAATCTGCAGATGGTTACTCCTCTCTCAGGAGTATGATTTTGAAATCATTGTCAAACCAGGAAGATTGAATGCTGGACCTGATCATCTGTCGCGAATAGACTCAGGAGAAGAGCCAAGTATCGTAGAGGACAATTTGCCAGATGCTCAGTCGTTTTCTATCCAGATCACAGATGAGTACTATGCTGATATCATTCACTTTCTCACTACAGGAAGGGCACCTGATGAGTTTACCAAGCATCAAAAGAGGCAGTTGCTTGTTAAAGCAGTAGACTTCACCCTTATCGGAGGACAGTTATATAATTTAGGTCCAGATGAAGTCCTGCGCAGATGTGTGATGCCGCATGAAAAAGAGGCCATTATCAGAGAAGCACATTCTGGTACTCCAAGAGGTCATTTCGTAGGAAATCCGACTGCATAGAAAATCCTGATCGCAGGATTATGGTGGCCTACTTTACATAAGGATACTAAGGAATTTTGCAGATGCTGCAATATCTGCCAGAGGGTAGGAAAACCTTCACGATGAGATGAAATGCCATTGCGACCGCAGGTTACGCTGCATGCATTTGACAAGTGGGCTATAGACTTTGTGGGTCCTATCAATCCACCATGAAAATGAACTGGTGTGAGATATATCATCACTGGAATAGAGTACCTCACCAGGTGAGCAGAGGCCAAAGCAGTAAGAAATTGTGATGCTGCTACATCCGCACAGTTCATTTTTGAAAACATCATCACTAGATTTGGATGCCCAGTAATTTTGGTGAGCGATCAAGGCACACACTTCTTGAATCACACCATTGAGGCCTTGATGGAAGAATTCCAGATACAACACCATAAGAGCACTCCCTACCACCCACAAGCTAATGGTACGATGGAGGCCTTTAACAAGATTTTAGAAAACGCTCTTACTAAGATCTGCAATAGCCAAAGGAATGATTGGGACCTCAGAGTTAATGCTGTATTATGGGCATATAGGACTACATGCAAGAAAATTACAGGACACACACCTTTCAGCTTGGTATATGGACATGAGGCTGTTATGCCTATGGAGTATATTCTTCCCAGTTTAAGAAATGCTCAGATCATTGGAATGGCTGATACAGACATGGTGCAGGAAAGGCTAGCACAGCTACTTGCCTTAGAGGAAGACAGATTCATCACTGGATTCCATCAGAAAGTGCAGAAGGCAAGAGAAAAAGCTTGGCATGACAGACACATTAAGAGTAAGACTCTTCAGATCAGAGACCTAGTACTCCTCTATGACAGTAAATTTCTTAAGTTTCCAGGGAAGTTCAAGATGCATTGGTTGGGTCCATATCAGATACAACAAGTCACAGAGGGAGGAGCTGTTCAGCTCAGCAAACTGAATGGGGAGCTTCTTCCCACGATGATCAATGGAAGTAGGCTTAAGCTCTATAGTGACAGCCACTCCACCTCTCAGCCCTAACTTAGAGTTGTGAGTGGTGCAGATGTCCAGTGTAGTTGAAAGGAGGCATCGCACCGGGAATTAGTCTACACCGGCAGGTATTCTAAGTATCAGGAATCGCATAAGGATGGTTCATTTTGATAAAAAAAAAGCGTAAGTTGTTTGAGCGAGTGATGCAGTGTAGCATTGTAGCAACGTGATGTTTCTCCGTGCCACGTACCTAGTTTGCAACGAGATAGAGGGCTAGTCAAGTCGCCTTCTGACAGGCAGTTAATGAAGAAATGACCGGTATACCTTACCATAGATTTGGAAACAACATAATCAATTGTCCAGATTTGGCAAATCTTCGACGATACCGGCGCCTGCATACACACACTTCAAGGGAAATTGATCGGATTTTAGCATTTATTGAGGATCGAGATGACGGGTGTGGTCTCGTCTAAGCAATTAATACGACCGATAGGTTTAGGCTAGATGACCGTTGCATCCAGGATTATAGCCTTCAGCATAAAAGCAGAGATTATTCATTCAGGACGGTTAATTTTGCAAAGATCCAAGAGCTATAGAGTGCATTGTTAAGTTTTCCCTGTGCAGAGCTAATTTCGTTACAAAGTGCTGTGATTTCCGTAGTTTGCAGCCATTTCCAATCCAAAGTATAACACCAAGTGGGTTCTGTTCGAGGAGGAACCTTTAGAAGACATTCTGAGGCGCTTCGAGCATGGTGGCCATATGTCCGCTATGACGATGCCGTCCAGGGTTGTGAAATTAGGAACATCACAGGTCAGATAGCCGGCAAGGATGAGGAGTCAAGCGCAGGATGTAGAAGATGTCATCAAAGTATTTGATAAAGAGAAGAAGAAAGCTGAGCCAATCACTGAAGATAAGAAAGCAGAGCAGAGGAATGATGAGAAGAAATCTCCAGCAAGGAAGAAAGTAAAAATGAGAAAAAGACGGCAACGGGAGAAGGGAGATGACCTATCTCATCAGCTAAGAAAAGAACAAGAGGTTCCAAAGGTCAAGAATGAAAATATGCAGAACCCAAGTAGTGTGAATACTTGGAGTGAGTTGCTGAGAAGAAAAGTGAAAGGGAAAACAAACCAAACAAGCAGAATTTCAAGATGCAGACAAAGGCTTGTTCTCGGAATGGAATTCCTGGTTTGTATACCTTTCGCATAAGTGGGCTCCAGACTAAATGAAATGTTTGAGAAGGCTGGAAGATACAGATTTTCCTTGTGATAAAAGTTCTAACCCAGATAAAGAGGAAAGGATATCTGTGGAAGACTTCTCAAAACCTGAAGATCCTTAAAAGGTCTCACCAGCGACGAGAGCGAGACCATGACTGAGGGAAGGAAAGATAAGAGAGCCCAACAAAATAAGTTACAGGAAGTATAGAGAGCGTGTCGGAGCTATGCAGAACGAAGTCGCAGGACTTCGGGACAAGCTTCAACGCACTTCGTAGGAAGCCAAGGAGAAGCTACAGCAGGAGAAGCCCGTTGGTAGTGGCTGGGGGACGAGCCACAAGTAAGTGTTAGGGGATTGTTGGAGTAGAGTCCTGCAGCTACAGGAAAAGCTGCCATTTTGGCGGATAGATAGTTTTGGTGAAGATGAAGAGATAAGGTAAAGATACGATGCCGTAGCATATTTCTAGCTGCAGAGCAGAGCCAAAAACTATGACTACCAGGGCAGCGAAGTCAAAGGAGACGACAGTACCTGAGCAGCCGAGAGGAGAGTGCTCACCCACTGCATTGAAGGCAGCGGTGAAAGACAGGAGGGCTCAGCTACCCTCATAAAGAAAATGGAGCAATGAGGTCGAGGTATTGAAGACGGAGGATAGAAAGGGAAGCGGTGCATAGTACCCATGGTCAACACCGGGAAGCATGGAAGAATGCAGAGAACACTGGTGTGACGAAAAGCGGCTACCCCAAGTATAGATATGCCGACTATCACTAGTTAGGGTTTTGGGTTACTGTTGGGACAGGCCCACAGTGTTGTAATGGTGAGACCTTCGGGCCGCCTATAAAGGGATGTATTTTTGTATTGAAAAAGGTCAGCTAGTCAGTCCTTCTAGAGGTATTAGGGTAACCAGTAGCTACTTAGACATCAGCGAGTCTGAGAGTCCAGTAGTTTGTTAGCTCACTGTTATTTTGTATTGTAACAATCCGCAGGGATTGACAGAGAGAGAAGGAGAGTGAGAGTATATTGTAAGAAGGCAATATAGAGAAGAGATCTAAGCGAGAAGGACTCCAAGCTGTGTGCGGAGTTACTCAGAAGATCTCTAGCTGCATATGTGGTGCAGCAGAACTGTGTACCTCTCTCAATTTACAATATAGAAACACAGTTCTGTGGACGTAGCTTCTACCCTGGAAATGAACCACGTAAAATCAGAGCGTTATGTGATTGATTCATGTGATTGTATTTGCTTGTTATATCTGTCATTCATTACGTGAAATTTGCTTATAGTAAATGTATGTATGTGTTATTCAGTTCGAAGCATGTTAAAAGGATAAATAAAAGTTGAGGTCTTGAAGTATTCTGTATAAGAGTTTGTCTAAGTTTCACTTGAGACAGTTAAGAGTCGTAGTGTAAAACAACCTTGCGTGTTGAGTCCTATAAGTTGAACACCTGTATGCTAAGTACGCTGAGCCGCAGCAGTAGGATATCGCAGAGGGGCGATATCGCACCATCAGAGGAGCTGTGGCGCACGATACCACAGGTTAAGGATCGAGTGTAGGAGAAAGTTACGTGTTGTCCAGGGCGCGACGATGCAATAAAGGCTAGAGTCATCGCGAGTAAGAGGAAACCGTGCATTGCAGAGAGAGACATATCATGGGATAAGAAGAGCTATGAGACGCACAAAGGACGCTATATAGAACCTGGTCGAGACACTTGAGTCTTTGGCCAACCTATTAGGATCACTTCGGGTGAGACTTCAGGCCGCTCCGCGGTCTGTCGCCGAAAGGGCCAGTGAGCTAGGGGTGTTGTTGGTACATTATAGTAAACCCGGGTCTGCCTAGTGACCAAAAGAAGGCATTTCCCCTCTGTATTCCACTAACAAGTTTCCATTACAGATCCATCCAACGACGGGCCTTTGCCCTTCTCTTCCTCCTTTCTATTAAAATCAATCTTTCGGTTACCTGTCTCTTCCTCTTATGATTAGATCTAGTTCTAAGAATTGAATATATATTGTTAGATCTATTTCATAAGAGGCTTGTTGCTTAGATCTGTAATTTCATAAAGAATATCATTTCATAAAGATAGATCTAGGTGTAGGAATTTCCTTTTTTGCAAGTAGCTAAAGCATAGATCTAAAGCTTGCTCATAAGGTAGTTTTTTTTTCGTTCTTTGAAAATTTAAATTCTGTAAGAAAAGTGCATATCTCATTGGCTGCCCAAACAGCGAGCCAAGATCCCAAGGAAATCTTTCTTTCCTTGGTTCCTTTTTGCAAAACTAGATTAGCCCCTTTTAACAATTTTTTACTTAGTTTTTTTTCGGTAACTAGCGTGGTGACCCAAAACACTTTTAAAGTGTGTTTTTTCTAATTTCTTATTGTTTTTTTATCAGGTCTAACAAAAAAGAGAAGGATACTCTGCCCATTTTCCAACTCTTGGATGAACCAGAGCTTCTCAGAAGCTTCCCCCACTGCCGTGTTTTGCTTTTAGCTTGTTACAAGCTTGTTGTAAGCCTTTGGATCCCAGATAACAAGGAAAAAAGTGCATCAATTTCAATTTTCTGATATTGTAAATCACTGCTAATAAAAACAAAATATCTTTTCGAATAGGCTCTTTCGAGCCTATTCGCCATCCCCCCTGGGGGGGATTTGCGTTTGTGTCTTTTTTTTTTGCTTTTCATTTATCTTTTTTCTATTTGCTATAGTTGTAATATGTAGGGTAGTATACTTTGATTTATAATCATTTCCATATTCCATATCTGAGGTTTCAAAGTAATTTTAATACTTATCCCACGACTTCCCGATTGACCCGAAAGGGGAAAGAGATGCATGGTAGGACTAATTAGAAAACCGACATTGTGTATCTTTGTTTTCTTTTTCATCAACTGTTTCATGAGCTATAATAAAATTAACCCCTCCTTGATTCCCCGATTGAGATCCACTTGGATCGAAAGAGGTTCCTGGAGGGTTTTCTTTTTAACAAGAACACCTATCTTAAAATTTACTAAAATTGACAAGACTCCGGTGTGTATGCTCTGCACTTGGATGCAGTTTGTTTGATTAGTGAAGATGCATCAAAAGCACTTGAGTGACTAGAATAATTAGGATTCACTCTCCCAAATTGACAAACCATCAGGTGAAAATCCAACACCTTGATCAAACCATTACGGTGGCAAAATACCAAAAGGAAGCGGGAACTCCTGAAAAGTGACCTCGGGGCGCCGATCTCTGTTACACCTGTGGATGCATTAAGAACAAAAGGCTTAGAGACTCGATTCAGCCCACATATTCCTTACGAGTAGCCGTGAAGGTTTAGTTTTGGACATACTCCAAGTACTCTCGGTTATAAATGGAGTCCACCCCTTCGCCTAATTTTAATCAACTCATATTTCACATTAACTTAAAACGTACCAAGAGGCAATCACAAAAATTCACTCCAAGCACATGCAAGTACATTGATTATCTTTTGACTCCATTTTAAGGCACTGGCTATTTTCTTTCTATATATATATATATTGTGTCTCAACATTGTGCTTTCGTGCGCTCATTTTGTATCTTGTCATCTATGGTTGTTTATGGTTAAATTTCAAACTCCTAAGTAAATCATTCAATTTAACATCACCATACTAAATAATTTTGCCTTAGTAACTTAATAGGGTCTACCCCCCTTGGCTTCATTAGGAGTTGAGCCTAAATGGAGGAGCCAAGAACAAGGTGACAGCCTTGACTCGAGACTTTCCCCCAAGGACACACCGAGTGGCTTGAAGGTTTCTGCCATGTGACCTAGGTGTGTGAAAGGCAGCAACAATGACCACATATGCTCCTAGCCAATGTGTCCTTAGCTTGCTCAGGTGTTTGAAAGATTTACTATCATATAGAAAAACAAGTCCTCCAATTTTGAATGGTTTAAGCCTGATATGGCTATCATGCCATGCTTTCTATAGCTGCTTCTCACTTGTATGATGAAATCCTGTGATGAAGCATTCTTCCTCCATTTGTACGAGCTGTGTCACCCTCTTCTTAATAGAATCTCCATTGGTCATGTCTCTCAGCGCAATGATTCTTAGACTTGGCACAGTGTACTCCATTGGCACAATAGCTTCTTGTCCATATACAGGTCGGAATGGGGTGTTCCCTATTAGTCATTTGCAGTTTGAGCGATATGCCCATAGTACAACCAATAATTTATAATCCCAGTCATCTCAGTGCACGTTGCATACCTTGGTCAATGCATTCTCCAGAATCTTGTTGAATGATTCGACCATTCCATTTGCCTAAGGATGATAGAGGGTCATCTTCTTATGCTGGATTTGAAATTCTGCAGTCAGCTTAACTATCACTTTGTTAACAAAATGCGTAACTTGGTCACTTAGTAGTATCTTTGGACAACCAAATCGGGTGATAATGTTTTCAAATAGAAACTTTACCACAGTTGCAATGGTACAATCTTTAACAGGCGCAACTTTGACCCATCTGGTCAAATAGTCTGTTGTAGTGATAATGTAGTGTGCACTAGTTCTCTTCCTTGGTGGGATGATTGGTTCAAAAAATCAACTACCCACTTGTCAAATTATTAAAGGGTTATTTGTGGCACAAGCGGCATCTCATCGTAGCACGAAGGTTTTCCTATCCTTTGAAAAATATCACAGCACTCGTAGAAGCTTTTAGCATCCATGTGTATGGGTGGCCACCATAATCCTTCCTGCAATATCTTGTGCACTATCACTTTCCCTACGTAGTGTCCTCCTGTGACACTAGCATGTGCTTCACTCATAACCTAGGGTCATTCATATTCAAAGACACAGCAACGCAGTACCTCATCCACACCCAGCTTATATAGATGTCCCACAATCAATGTATAATCAAAAGCTATGACAACCAAGTGTTTCCTTTGGTTAGTGGACATTTCTTCAGGTGCATATCCTAGACTAAAAAGGTGGATGATGGCATTAAACTCATGATTCTGGTCGTTCATCATGTGGATTGCAAATAGTTGCACATTGGGAAAGTTATCTTCTAAGTTGGTTGGCTCTTCACCACTCTCTATCCTTGATAGGTGTTTTGGTCCAACATTCAGTCGACCAATTTTAACAATGAACTCAAAATCGAATTCTTGAAATAGGAGAAGCCATCTACAAATATTCCCCCCCAACACTGGCTTGTTGACTAGGTGTTTCAATGTTGAATGGTCAGTGTACATTTGAAAATGTCCACCCAACAAATAGTGTCTGAATTTATGATGCGTATAGACCATAGCAAGGCCTTCTCTTTTTGTCATCATGTAGTTATTTTCTACTGTTGATAGTTTCCTACTTGCAAAAGCAATATGATGGTTGAGCGCACCCTCTCCTGGTTGCATTAGTACTATGTCAAGCGTGACAGACGGCACGTCAACATGCACATGGAATTCCTTCTTCCAATCCAGGAATACAAGTATTAGCGCTGTGGCCATTGCAGTCTTCAATTTATCCAAGCTTTCCTTGCACTCCATTGTCCACTGGAACTTTGCGTCTATCTTCAGCAATTTCTCTATAGGTGTAATTATTGCTGCATATCTTGTTATGAACTTCAAGTAGTATCATGTATTTCCTAGAACTGATATGAGTTACGATACTGATTTAGGTGATGGTAAGTCCAGGATAATCACAATATTTGCTGGGTCAACTGAAATACCATTGCGACATACGACGTGACCCAACAACATGCCAAATGGCGCGCAGAAAATACATTTCTTAGAATTAAGCGCAATGTGATAGTGGAAACAACGGTCCAACATCATGTGTAAAATCTCAATATGGTCTCTTACTGGAACAAATATAGTCCAATCATCAAAGTATACCTCAAGAAATTTATGAATAAGATCTTTAAAAGTAGAGACTACTATTCTAGAAAAAATAGCAGGTGCATTCTTGAGTCCAAAGGGCATTACCGTATATTGGTAGCATCCCCATTCAGTGACAAAGGTTGTTTTGTGGTGATCCTCCTTCACTATTCTGACTTGATGATAGCCTGAAAAGCCACCAGTAAATGAATACATCTCTTGCCCTCCGACACTTTCAAGTACTTCATCTGTAAATGGTGTTGGGAATGGATCGTGCAAGCATGCATCGTTCAAATTACTCAAGTCAATACAAATCCTGACTTCACATGTTGTCTTCTTATCTTGGATCACTATAGGGCCAATCCACTCTGAATCCTCAACAGGTTCAATAATTTTGGCATCGAGCATATGATCCAGTTCTGATTTTACCCTTTCTTTATAGTTGGGGCTCATCCTATATGGTTGTTGCTTATTGGGTTTAGCATCTGGTCGTAGGAGTATTTTCATTTCCCCTAAGTCTCCCACTATTCCCTTCATTTTTGATAAGTTGGTAGGGAATAGGTCTTGATATTCATGTAGTAAATCCATGATTTTTGCAACTATCTCTTCATCCCAATAATCTCCTATATTGGCGAACTTTGGGTTCTTTGATGACCCAATGTTTACTTTCTTAATTTTTAATGACTTAATGAACTTGTCACTTGAAATACCACTCCTTTATACTTCGTGCATGCCTTCATATTCTGGTATATTTATGTTATTCGGATCATCATTTGCATCCCTAGCTAGATTATAGCTAGCCATCCATTGCTTAATGGTCGCACTGCATTGGTGAGAGTTAGCCTCCTCGACAGGGATTTCAGCAAATATGTTTTCCTTTATATTTTGAAGCACAACATCAACTATAGGGTAATCATTAGTAAATTCAAATGTATGCGCAAACTTCTTAGCGATCCCTTCCTAGTCTTGGGTTGCTTGTCACAACTCCATAGATGCATACCAAGTTCTAGGTGTCATTTCCAATGTATGTATGAAATGATGGACCCACTCCTGCCTTGGCTATTCTACAAATACCATGCGACAATGATTAAGATGTTCCATAGGGATTTCTAACCCTAAATACTTATGGTTTACAAGGGTGACTCTCCTCCGAATCCGACTTCGATTAATCTTCTGCACTATGCCTAGTTTTTTATAGACTTCTTATACGCATTCCACCATTTGGTAGGTGTAGCTTTTAGTGCATGATCTAGCACAGACAAGTGTTGCGAATCCATTATAATTGCTTCAAAATCTATTAAGAAGGTTGCAAGGTTAGGTAAACCCTCATAGGTGGGTAGCTCACACAACTCATTTTCCACCTGTTGCATAGACCTGGTAACTCTTGCGAAACTCCTCACAGAGACTTCATGTAGTCTATTTTTCCAATTCTCCAAAGCTTCCCCTGATTCAGATGTGTAGGAACTACCACTCTTCCAACTCACATTTCCATCCGCTGTCGGATTGATGTAGTCTTCTTGTAATGTAGTAATATTGTAGATTTGGTCAAGGTAGTCAACCTGTCCATCATTATATATAGGATCGACGTATCTCTATCCTTCTAACGGATCAATGGGAAACACCACCCTTATCTCATTATCCTCGAATCATTTTATTGAAGTTTAAAATAGTTTGATTGGCTATATCCCAATCTATCCCCAGTAATGCGTGATATGGGTTTGTGTCATCAACAATATTAATGACTTCAAAGTCCACAAATGTGCATAATCCTTCAATGTCGATAGGGACTTGACTCAATTGGACAATGGGTAGGACCTTCACCTGATTTGTAAGTCACAACTGGATAGGGGACCAATCCAAGTGTGGCTTTCCCATACTTGCCCAGTTTTTTCACATCAAAATATTGACATCAGAATCCAGGTCTAAGATGATGTAATCCATGTCATAGTTGCCTATCTGTGTAGTCATTGTTAACTCACATTGAGTTTTGAACTTCTTTCTCACTTGGTTAAATTTATTTTCAGGTCGTGGCTCTATGGGTATCTCATCTATCATTTTCTGTAGTTTTGCAATAACATCTTTATCTTGTATTAGCGTTAGAAAACTTGACAAAAAGGATTTGAGATTACTAACATTTTGTGAAACATTCTTTCGAAATATGCGCTGAAATCATCTAGGCATCTGCTTTACTTCGTCTAACGTTGATGGTTCTGCTAGATCCATAAATTATGGTCGTACCTCCAAGAATACTTCCTTCTGTTTCTGGACGTCGAATGATTATTTCTTTTGTCGCAGGTCATACCTGTAGTTGTAGTTGTTCTTGTGATTTATCCTGATCAGCTCCTATCGCAACCCCTCCTCATGTTACGATAACGACATTCAGAATTCATGGTTGAATCACAATCATATGAACATTCATGTTGGGATTTGGGTTTGCATTCTGCGTAGTGTTAGGTCCTGCGATAGTCCTTGCTTTCCATTTTGTGATCAACTGAGGACATTGCTCCACATTATGGTCCTGTCCCTTAGAATATGAACATGTCGTCACAGGTTCTAAGCAATCTATGGCGTAGTAACCCAGTTGTCCATAGTTATAGCATGTAAATTGGCCTCTTCCTCTACTAAATCCTCCTCCTCTTTCTCTGAAGTTTCCACCACCCCTTCCTTGAGGGTGTGGTTGTTGTGGTGAGTACTGGTTCTGATGGTGGTGTGTCTAGTATTGATTTTGTTGTGCGTATGGCTATTTGGGCACATACTGATGTTGATACTAATTTTGGTATTGATTGGGTGGGAACTACACAGGCTAATACGATGCTTGCATCGGTTCATCCTGAGCGAGCCCTTCATTTTTCATTAGGTAGGTGTCGACAATATTTTATTTCAAGAGATGATATGCTCTACAATATTTTTATTCATGTCCTACTAACTTACAAAATTTACAAAAGAGGTTTTATAGGGTACTTAACACCTTTTGCAAATATATACACTCCTCATCGCGATTCCTTCTAGACTGTCATATGCAACACCATGGTAGCCCATGGCCATTTAATGGGTTTGGTGGACCTGACACGATATAGTTCATGAAGGTCGGGCAATTATCCTTAGTGTGTCCGTCCATTCTACATTTTGTGTGCCACAAATATTCTTGTGGTTCCTTACCCTTCTTTATGTCTTGTAGCTGTATCATCAAATTAGCCAACTATGATTGAATCTGCACCATTCCTGCGGTGCCGTCGCCAACGGCCGAGGCCTCTAGCTTCATTACTAACTCCAATGCTTCTGTCTGTGACTCAATATTTTTTTGCATTAACGACCCTCGGATGTGTGGTAATAACACATAAATAAACCGCTCTTTATGCTATACATCCAACATTTGGAATCTTACCTTAGCCATCAAATGTCTAAACTGCTGGTCAAAGTCCCATACTGATTCTGCTAGTGCCTGCTTTATTTCTTTGATCTCAGTAATGTACCATGACTCAGAATTAGTTTTCTTAACTCAGAGATCATTGCGGCTCAGATCTCATCCAAAGTATTATGCAGTTTTCTAGCGCATGATCCCTTAGAGTCGTGATCATATGTGCCTTCTTTATGTCTGCGTTATGGACGAAATGAACCATCCAAACAGCTTCGCAGAGGAACCAATGCTGCTCTGGATATTTTTCTCCATTTCGATTTAATGTGGGTAACTGAATATCCACTCTAACCATTGAGTTAACGTCGGCGTTCTCTAGTAATGACTTCAAAGGAGGTATACTTTTCGACGTATTAGTCACAGTACCAGCGTTATCAATATTAGTATTCCTCTCCGGGGATGATACTCTAGATCTCACCTATGGTGATATTGCTGGTGTGATATAATTGTGTCCTAAACTTGGTGTATCTATAGAGTCTTTAGAGTCCTCTGGTATTTCTGAAATCAGGCTATAATCCTCCTCTTCTTTGCAAGACCCTTCGTCTTCGTGCGACCGAAGTTCATTTTCAATCTCCTCGAACAGACTAGGGTTATGTCACCCTATTTTGGTCTTTCTTCTTTTCCCTGATCTAAATCTCCTTCCACTCCTTAGGAATCCCACTTCTAGTTTAGGACTTGTACTTCCAGGGAAAATATCAACTCACCCTCTCCCATTTTCTTAATAGGACATCTGCGACATATCCTCCTTCACGGGAACTCAACTCCACTACTCAACTGCAATATACCCTTCTCATAGGTGAGCATCTTGATCCATGTACTAATAGATAGGAGATACCTTCTTTGGGGTCCTTGGAAAAAATTTCTTTCTGCCTCACTATATGAGGTTATAGTGTCTACCGCAAATTTGATGATATATCCTTGTAAGATACTATCAACCCAAAAGTCAACAACTATAGAGATGGAATTACTTACACTGGTTACATCGCAAACCAAATGATCATTCTATTCGACAGATTCTCTCCTTTGGAACTTTGTCTATCTAGCCGCCAATCTCGACATCCACTCGTAAAGTATATCAGGGAACTTTGCAAATAAGATCTCATGAATATCAGAATATATGTACTCATCTACCCAATTTTCTATGCTCAACTATGATCCTGTTCTGTCCTCTTGCACGAATGCTAGCGTTTTGGAGTCTATCCAATCTTCTATTTTTTTCTTCATTTAGTTCCACAACATTTCCCTCAACTCAAATGATTAAAGGTCCTGACAATGGAACCATTTGTTGGCCTCTTTCTCTTATCTTTTCTTGACCCGCGGTTCAATAACACCACAATACCAATAATAAACTACAAGACATCGGCCCGATAGAGTAACTCCATTAGCAACACTTGCAAGGTAGGTGCAGTCTCACCCGAGATATATAATGGGTAATAGCCAAAACCATGTTTTTGAAGTTAGAAAGGGATTATAGTCCCTTGGTGCATGGCCAAGGTGCTCGACGAAGGAAACTTGGATGCCTGGATGGTTCCTGTGTGACTGAGCATAATGGTATGTCAGCCCACGCAACACGACCAGGTCCTTAGCCTTAAGACCTGGAGCAACTTATGCGACACAAGTGATTCCTTAAACTAATAGGCCATTGCGACCTATGTTTTAACTTAAGGAATTAACCACAAACTTGTTTGCACATCCCAACAATGCATTAATAACTATTCATTCACTGATTAACAATATGGTTCTTATGCATTCAACAGTATCTCATCAACACATACTAAGCAAATAAAAACCATTCACATCAACATATACAACATCAATCAACCATTTAAACACAAGGAATAATGTAGAAACCCATCTGGGAAAAACCACCAAGGTGCTCTTCATCTGGAATGAGAAATGGATATAGTACCTTGCAGTCTATGACTTGCAGAATAATCTTATGATATGTATTTTATGACTTAGACTTCTTGTTCTCATGCTCTTTGGTTTATTATTCTATCTACTCCTACTAATCCGCACACACCTTGGATCGACTCTTCTATCTACCGTCTGTGCACTCAGCTGCATATTCCTTCTATTCCTAGCGGTCTGCGCACACAACTGCAATATCCACGGGTCAACATCATCCTACTACTACTATACTCCTCTTTGAGTCTTCTCTTCTTCTACTCTAACTCAAAACACATAAAAAATGGTGTCCTTAGTTATAGACAACAAACAAGTGACCAACACTAACCCAAACAAACCAACGACCAACCCTTATATAGAATGGGTTCTTCTTATTTGTAACTTCTATCAGACAACACAGGGTCAACTACATACTTCTCATCAGTTATAGGTCATGATCAACCGTTAGAATAGGCTATCATGGATTGACACAAGGCACCATCGGCTTGACTTACAAATATTTTTTCATACATGCGTTGCCGCCGGCTTACACCATCTTTAGTGGCCGCGATATTCACTTGTCGCTTTCCAACCATTGTCACCTGTACGTCTATACACTTTCCTTTCCTTTGTCACAAGCTCCTTCATTACCTCTTTGCTGTTCCCTTTTCCTTCTCCACGTCCTTCCTTCCTTCCTATCGCACTCGTGACGTACCTTCTTTTGATTGCGTGTGAACTTCTTCCTTTCGCTACTTTCCTGGCCCAACAGGTAGTGCTTGTAATTCTATCCCTCGCTTTGCATGAAGGACCTATTCACCGACTACTAGAAACTCCTGCATTGTAGCCGTATTGTGGGTTCTTCTCCCAAACCAGGTTCTTTCTTCACGAGGAAGAATAGTAACCTCAACCACAATCTCCTCAGTAACATCTCTATGTAGACGTTTGACTTCTGAATAGGTTTTTGTCAAATTTAGAGCAAACTACAAAGAAGTTTCTTGATGAAAACCATTTAACCGATGAAAGAACTTGGTCCAGCCAGTTGCTTCAAAAATGGCAAAAAACTATGCATTTCTTCGTAGGGCCTCTGTAATTGCAGGCTCATGCCGAGCTGGGATACCCATATCGTCTCTCTATCTAAATTTTGGTATCAACTTAACAAATTACAGACCCATAAATGGAATTTACATCAAAGGAACATGCACGAACAACCGAGGTTGGATTTGGATAAATTAGGAAAGTTAAGACAATCGTAAGCAGGGAATAATTGGTAAGATTTGGTCCCAAATTAGGAAAAATATGACGGTCGAATGGTAAGTTTAAGTACCAGATAGATCGTCTGGATTAATAGTTAAATGAGTATGGGCCTAATGATAGGTACAAAAAGGAAAAGCATGATTATTTTTTTCAAATTCAATTAATGTCTAATCATGTAAATGATCAGACCTGGTACGTTAGCAATTATGAGATGAACCACGATTTTCCATGATAGTGCAGCATGTCATTGCAGCCATCAAATTGAACATTATTGCGTGCGAGCTATTATGATATTACCCCCAACGAATCAAGAAGTGTATTTCCAACATTGGCGGAAACATAATTGAAGCTGTGAGGTGAGTCAGAATCCGACAAAGTCACGGACGACAACATTGGTGGCCAAATCTGGAGGAATCACAACAATCTTGCCTCTACACCTGGAGGAGTCGCAGATGTGAAGATAAGGAAATCAATGAAAACTTAGCACCAGTGTAGCTACGAAAATAGAAATATAGGAAAAATTTAGCGGCGTCGTAGCTGTGGAGATAGAGGAAATCGACGAAAATCAGTTGAGTCGTAGCTATGAAAGATAGGGAAATCTACGGAATTTAGCGGAGTCCTAGCTGCAAAAGATAGGGGAATCTGTGGAATTTGGCGGAGTCGCAGCTGTGAAATATAAGGAAATTGGGGGAATTTGGTGGAGTCGTATACGTGAAATATAGGGAAATCTGTAGAATTTGGTGGAGTCGTAGCTGCAAAAGATAGGAAAATCTATGGAATTTGGTGGAGTCGTAGCTGCGAAAGATAGGCAAATATACAAAATTTGGTGGAGTCGCAACTGCGAAAGATAGGGAAATCTGTAGAATTTGGCAGAGTCAAAGCTATGAAAGATAAGGAAATATACATATTTGGCAGAGTCATAGCTGCGAAAGACAGGAAAATGGTAAATTTTTTTACAGAGTCGCAGTTGTGAAAATAGGAAAATGGCTGAATTTGAACGTAGTTGCAGCTGTGAGAAACAGGGAAATGGTCTAAATTTGAACGTAGTTGCAACTGTGAGAAACGAGAAAATGGTAAATTTTTTTACGTAGTCACAGTTGTGTGGAACAAAAAAATGGGTAGATTTGAATGGAGTTGCAGCTGTGGAAACGAGAAAATGGCCGAATTTGAACGGAGTTGCAACTGTGAAAAACTGTTCATTATTCATTTTTTTTTAAGGAGTCCTTCTGGAACAGGAACATGGATTAAGGCACTTGCAGTCATTAGACCCAATCATGAATGTTTCTCATTAAGTAGGTTCCTGCACATATTATTTAAAGAAAACCAATAAAACGTAAAGGAAAATATAATAAAAATAAAACAAAACATCAATTTATTTATGTACATATTTATGTGTGGAAATTACAATGTCCTTTTAAAGAATGGCAGGGACAAAGAAAATTCATGTCCTTGATTTAACTGGTATCCTGGATCAGCTGCAACTTGTGAAATAAATGAGTCCCTTGAGATTGGCTTGTGATATAGTCACATTCTGTTCCCATTAGCAAATAATGGCATACGATCTTCATCAATAGTGACCAGTCGGACTGTGCCATTGTCAAATACACTGTCTATCTGATATGGACCCAACCATCTTGTTCAAATATTACCTTTGAAGTCCCTCTTGAACCTAGAATCATATAGAATTTCTTAGTCTCCTTCGCAGAAAAATTTATTATTTATGAACTGATCATGCCACTTAGATTGCTGTTTTTGAATTAATTCTGTCTGATGTACAGCAGCTGTGCATTTTTCGTCGAGTTCATTTAACTGGTTCAATATATTCCTCTGAGCTTCTATTAAATCTAAATTTTCCTCCATAGACATCTTTAAGGTTCTGATTTCGAATTCAATAGTAAAGACAACATTCTCACACTACACCAAGTAATAGGGGGAAAATCCTGTAGTATTGCACAAAGTAGTGCGATAGGTCCAAAGTGCCTTTGGAAGTTTCTCAGCCCAGCCCCTGCGATGGATTCTGACTATTTTTGTGAGAATAGATTCAATCACTTTGTTGGTACTTTCCACATGGCCATTGGCCTGTGGATGATAAGGTGAAGTTATTATGTGCTGAATATGATACTTCGTTAATAGAGCTTCCAATTTATGTGACACAAACTGTGGTCCTCCATCTGTGATTTTCTCCTTGGGTACTCCAAATTGAGTGAATATTTCCCCATATAGGAAATCCATTACAACCTGGTCATTGGATTTCACTAAAGCCATATCCTCCACCCACTTTTTCATGTAATTGGTGTAAACTAAGATGTAAATTTTCTACTTTGAGGGAGGGTTGATAGGCCCATCTGTCGAAGGGTTCAACCACCACCTGTGGTTGAAGGGGTATCTCGTCCAGTCTGTTAGGTTGGCACATCGTCTGACAGCTATCACAAGCCTGTACATACTTCTTCACATCCCTGAAAATTGTTGTCCAATAATAGCCCATTCGTAATACCTTATGACCTATTTGTTTATTATCAAAATGTCCCCCGCAGGGCTCGTTGTGATAAGCCTTAAAGATACTAAAAATTTCATCCTCTTTGACACATCTCCTGATTTCAATATCAGGTCCTATGTAGAAAAGATGACCATATATCCATCAGTACCTGGAACTTTGTTGGATGATCTTCCTTTTCTCTCTATTTGACAGATGTGTCGGAAGCTTACCTACAGCCAAATAGTTAGCAACATTTGCGTATCAGAGAGAATGAGCTGATACTACAAACAAATGTTCGTCTGGAAAAGAATCTTCAACTGACATGCTATCATCACTGTTAGTAAAATGAGGTAAAAAACCGGTAACAACATTCTCTTTTCCAGGTTTGTCAATAATTGTAATGTAAAACTCCTATAATAGTAACAACCATCTTGCTATCCTAGCATTCGTAACAGGTTTATTCATTAAATAATTGATGGATGAATGGTCAGTGTGTACAAAAGTGGGATATCCTGTGATATAGTGTCTAAATTTATTGATGGAATAGACAATGGCTAAAATCTCTTCTGTAACAGTGTAATTGATTTCAGCTAGGGCCAAATTTTTACTCATATAGTAAATTAAATATGGAGCTTGACCATCCTGCTGTCCCAGAACTGATCCAATGGAAGTGTCAGAGGCATCAGAAGAAATATGAAAAGGAAGAGCCCAATTGGCCCCCCCTTAAGATAGGAGCTATAGACAACATCTTCTTAAGTTTAGTGAATGTTGTTTGTCATGCATCATTCCAAATGAACTGTACATCCTTCATGAACAAAGTAAATAAAGGAGAAGCTAGTTTGGAAAAATTTTCTATGAATCTTCTGTAATAACCAGCATGCCCTAAGAAGCTACGTACCTATTTTTGTGTTCTAGGAGTGGGTATGTTTTCAATTACCCTGATTTTGGATGGATCTACTTGTATACCATCAGCAGAGATGAAGTGCCCTAAAACTACACCCTCTCTCATCATCATGTGGCACTTTTCAGTGCTCAAAGATAGTTGGGTCTGCTCATAGCGTGTTAATACATTATCTATTTTTTTTAGTGCCTCCTCAAAGTCACTACCATAAGGGGTAAATGAATCCATGAAAATATCCATACTCTCATTGACCATCTATGAAAATATGCCAATCATAGCTCTCTAAAAGGTGGCAGGTGCGTTGCACAAATCGAAGGGAAGTACCTTGTATGCAAAAGTACCCCAGGGACAAGTGAAAGTGGTCTTATATTGGTCTTCAGGAGCGATATGAATCTAGTTGTACTCACTAAACCCATCCAGGAAGGAAAAAAAATCTTCCCAGATAAGGTGTCAAGTACCTGATTGATGAAGGGCAAAGGGAAATGATATTTCTGTGTCGCTTTGTTTAACTCCCTATAATCCACACAGACTCTCCATTTCCTATTCTTCTTTGGTACTATCATGAGTGGAGAAACCCACTCATTATCTAAGATTAGGTAAATAAACACTGCTTCCAAAATATTTTGAATTTCGTATTTCACTATGTCCCTAAGGTTGGGGGTTCATCCTTTGTTGTGGTTGGCACACAGGTCAGGAGTTACTTTTATTGTAGATGTGGTGGGTGCACATATTAGAAGGGACACCCTTCATATCTATGTAATACCAAGAAAAAGATCCATTGTGCTGTTTCAGGAGTGTGACCAGACGTTCCAATTCATCAGGAGTGAGGTTCGGATTGATATTTAGTGTTTTACCTGGCTCTATCTCAATCAGAATACTTACTGAATTCTTGAGTACTGGAATTATACTGGTGTCACTGACTAAAGTTTCCTCTGTAATATTTTCCTGTTTTTCTTCATCTAGGGCACTATTCAGGATTTGGTAAACATGCGCATTGACAGATGTAGACTCACTAATGAGACTATCGATAGCATCCTCCTTTGTTTCATATTTGAAGGTTAAGGCTTTCTCTATCATTAATAGAGGTTGAACCCCATATTCCTCCTCTAGCTCCATCCATAGTGGAGTTTAAGCTTCTAAGCTAGGTCAAGCTAGAAGGTATAAGGTAAGAATTTTTGTCTCGGCCCCATTTGAAATGGTCATAGACCCTGACAAATAACTGATTTAAGCATCTGCCATGTCTAACCAAGGTCTTCCCAGGATCAACAAGTGTCCCCTTATCTGTGACTTCAGCTGTAACACCAAGAAGTATGTAGGGTATTCCCACGAATATACTGAGACAACGAGGTCATCCAATATTCCCTTGGGTTTGATGGTGGACCTGTCAGCGAGTTCTAAAATGGTAGGGGTTGGCTGAAGGTTGGTGAGCCCAATATTTCATACAGTTTCTATGGTCATAACATTGATGGTTGTGCCTAAATCCACCAAAACGTTTGGTATTTGAGTGTCCCCAATCTGTACTGTGACAGTGGGGTTCCTAGGATAATCGTATTTGGCTAAGGGGGTCTTTCCTATTATTAGTTCAGAGAGTTTTCCTAGAACATGGACTGTAGGAGGATCCCTAGGTTTTCTTCCTAGTTTCCTTACACAAAGGCCCCAAATAATATTGCGTAGATAGGCACATCATAGAGGGCTTGCAGCAGTGGAATTTTGACATATAAGTTTTTCAATTCTCCCAGGAGGTTAAACTTGGGTTGTTCCACTATTTTCTGTAGTGTCAATAATTCAGGATACAACGGTTCTCTAATTAGTTGTGTAGGCTGAGTTTCAATAACTATTTCCCCTTGTGTTTCATCTAGAGTCTCTGTAGGACTTTTAGCATCCTCAATAACTGGGACTGCCATGTTGGATGGGTATTGCTCACTCATCCTTACTTCAGTCATAGAAGATGGAACATCTTCAATGGCTAAAGTTTCCACCGCCTTCCCTGATCGTAAGTGTATATTGTTATAGGGAATTGGAGTGATGGAGTGAGCTAACATGTTGGCAGTCTCAAACTGGTGAATTTATTTATTTTTTGGGTTGGGTTTAGGTTGGGCAGGAAGCTGTGGTGTTATAGGCATGTTCATTGGTGCAACGTTGTTCTAGAGTTGCAACTCCGACTGTTGGTACTGTTGGTGAGGGTAATTTTGAGGAGGGTATTGTTGGTGAGGAAATTTTTGATGGGGAAATTGTTGGTTAGGAGGTTGATTATGAGGAAACTGAATTCCTGGATGGGAGTTCCTCCACCCAGAAGACCAGGAAGTCTGCTGATTTAGTGGTTGTGACCATGGTGACCAAGAGTTGAAATTCTGCATAAAAGGATGAGATGGATGGCATTGATGGTGAGAATAGCGTGAATGTAATTGTGTATTCATATGATTCATATTATTCATACTATTCATCTTATTCCAAAAGGGAAATGAATATGGGTTCATACCTTGGTTTCGAGGTTGCCAGGGCTTCTTCTGGGTGACGAAGTAAGCTGGTTCCACATCTGGAGTTGATGCCTGCAGGACTGCCTTCACTTGGGGTAGTGAGAAATAATCCTTTGTATCATGGTTCAATTCACAAAGATAGCACCATTCCACCTTATCAAGTGAACATTCCTTTAGGGGGTGCTTCTTCCTACATCTGGGGCGGAATACTCCAAGTGTTAAATTTTCTACTTCTTGCTTCTGCTTTGCTGTTAGGACATTTATTTCTGAGGATATGGAACTCATCATCTCTGTTTTGAAGTTCTCAAGAAGGTTTCCTATTTCTACTCTGGTGGCTCCTCCATTGGATGACTTCTGTGTTCTATTCAAGACATCTCATTCCAGTTTGTCCCATTTGTTGGTTATGGAGGATCCTCTGGAATACCTTCTGCATAATTCCACAATCTTTTCAAAGGGTTCCTTTGAGATATCCCCCTTCCCCAGTAGGTTCAACATGCCTAGGAAATCTTCTATAATCCCACAAAGTAGAAAAGTATTGAGCACATCTAGCCCCATAGTAGTTTGTCCTTCCCTCTGACGTACATTGTATAGAAGACTCTCAACAAAATCTTCCAGACTCTCTTCTCCTTCTGTACCATGTTGAACAACTCTTCTATTTTATCTTTAGTGTTATAGTAATCCTGGTATTTTTCAAGGAACACATGTTTCATTTGATCCCAGGTGGTGAAAGTCTCACCACCCAGGCTCATAAACCAACCTAGAGCATTATCCTTCAAAGTAGTAGGGAAAAGTTTTAATTTCTGCTCGTTGGAAGTGTAGTCATAACTGCGACAGAGGAAGTCAAATTCGAAGAGGAACTCATCTAGATCCTCTAAGGCCTTCCCATGAAAACATGGTAATACTAATGGTGATATTTTTTGCATGGGGGCTTGTCCATCTGGATGACAAATGGGGAACTAGAGTGTGGAAACTATCCCCTATTGCATGGGGTCACCATCATTATGATGGTTGTCCCCCACCACTTCCTCATGATCTTCAGGTTCACCCCCATTGTTCATGTTTTCCTCCGTTGTCTCATATCTTTGTCTTCTTTGATATTCCCACTTCTGATGAAGCTTTGTCCACTCCTCCTTTGTCACCTTCCTCTCGTCAATGTGGTAAACCACCTTACGGTCACTTGCTCCCACAACACTGACACGGTCTTCATTCATAGGGACACCTGATGGTGTCGCAGCTCCTCCTGTATTCTTCACTATGGAAACTAATGCTTCCACCCTAGGGGTAACTTGGATTCTTCTGACAAATGTGTTAACTTTTCATATGCTTAGCTAAGAGATCAGTACTTCGTTTCATTTTCATAACAAAATAATATCAACAGGATCACTGAAAGATAGACAAGCACAACCATACAAAAAGAACACAAATATTTATCCTGGGAAAACCCTAAAGGGAAAAACCCAGCAAAAGCTTCCTCAATATAGATGCCCCAAAAAGATAAAAGATAAAAGGTAAAACCAACAAGGAGATCAAAGCTTGATCCTCCTCCTTCTCCAGCTACTTCTCTTCTCCACTAATGCGCTACACAAGTGAGAGTGTGTGTTCAAATGAGGAGAGCTACACCTCTATTTATATTCATCCATTCACTTCAATTAACTCATCCGTCATGTAGGCTTGAGTTACACATGTAGGATCAAGTAACCACACTGGGGTGCTAATGACCCACCTTTACAATTAGAGGGGACAACCTCATGACTCTTATTAGTTATTCCGATTAGAAGCATCGAGGTACAAGATAATACAAGTGGTTCTCCCAGTAGGACCATATGGGACCACAAAAGATACATATAGAATATTCTTCGAAGTTACAATATTTCAAGATCAACAAAAAACAATAGTAGGAGAGAGATAGAGGACATCATCAACATCGTCAGGGTAATACATCTATAAATCATTGGAAGATTTTCAACATCATGTAGTATTCATCTTCAATCTTTAGTCTTTATCATCATTAATACTTTGACTGCTTTGATCAGCAACATCTTCATCACTTTGACCTTTCGATCAGCAACATCATCTTCAGTACTTCGACCTTTCGATAAGCAACATCATCTTCAGCACTTTCACCTTTCGATCAGCAACATCATCTTCAACACTTTGATCTTTCAATTAGAAACATCATGTTCAACACTTTGACCTTTCAATCAGCAACATCATCTTCAAGACTTTGACCTTTCGATCAGTAACATCATCTTCAGCACTTTGACCTTTCAATCAGCAACATCATCTTCAGCACTTTGGCCTTTCGATCAGCAACAACATCATAATCATACTCTGATCTTTTGATCAGAAACATCATCATCATCAAAACATCATTATTATCAAAACATCAACATCATCAAAACATCAACATCATCATCATCAACATGATCCTTCCTTTTGGAATTATGGGATCAACATGTCTGTGGTACTCAGACGATCCTTCCTGTCAGAATTACGGGATTTAGGTATTTATGGAGTTACTAATGATCCTTCCTTTCGGAATTACGGGATCAACACATTTGTGGAGCTCAGACGATCCTTCCTTTCGGAATTATGGGATCAAGTCTTTACAGAGCTACTAATGATCCTTCCTTTTGGAATTACGGAATTTAGGTCTTTATGGAGTTGCTAACGATCCTTCCTTTCGGAATTATGGGATCAACACATTTATGGAACTCAGAAAATCCTTCCTATTGGAATTATGGGATCAACACATCTGTGGAACTCAAACAATCCTTCCTGTTGGAATTATGGGATCAAGTCTTTACGGAGCTACAAACGATCCTTCCTTTCAGAATTACGGGATTTAGGTCTTTACGGAGTTACTAATGATCCTTCGTTTCAGAATTACGGGATCAACACATCTGTGGAATTCAGACAATCCTTCCTATTGGAATTAAGGGATCAAGTCAATGATCCTTCCTTTTGGAATTACGGGATTTAGGTCTTTATGGAGTTACTAATGATCCTTCCTTTCGGAATTATGGGATCAACACATATGTGGAACTCAAACAATCCTTCCTCTAGGAATTACGGGCTCAACACATGTTCTTGAGTATCGAAGTCACCGGATCCGTTCTGAACCGAAGTTCAAGGATGATACAATCCTACTACATTCATAGGGACCAAGATCTCCAGATACATTTTGAACCGAGGTTTAGGGATGATGCAATCCTACCACTTTCATGGGGGCCGAGACCTCCGGATACATTTTGAACCGAGGTTCAGGGATGATGCAATCCACTTCTTTCACGGGGGCCGATACCTCCGGATACATTTTGAACCGAAGTTCAGGGATGATGCAATCCTACCACATTCATGTTGACCAAGACCTCCGGATACATTTTGAATCGAAGTTCAAGGATGATACAATCCCACCACATTCATGGGGGCCGAGACCTTCGAATACATTTTGAACCGAAGTTCAAGGATGATGCAATCCCACCACATTCACGAAGACCGAAGTCACTGGATCTATTTTGGACAGATGTCCTAGGATGATACAATCTCTCTTCATTCTCGAGGACCGAGGTCACCGGATCACTTTTCGACAGATGTCCTGGGATGATACAATCCCTCTTCATTCTCGAGGACCGAGGTCACCAGATCACTTTTGGACAGATGTCCCGGGATGATACAATCCCTATTCATTCTTGAGGATCAAGGTCACCAGATCAGTTTAGGGCAGATGCCCAGGGATGATACAATCCCACTGTAACATCACTACTCCCCCTTTTGAGGAAGGTTCTTCCGAACCTCACCAAGCTTGTCTCGAAAGTGTTTGAACTTTACTTGAGACAGAGGCTTCGTTAGCACATCAGCAACCAAACCATCATCATCTACATCTTCAGTATTTGAATACCGAACTATCACCATCTGTATCTCCAGTATGTGAATACTGAAAGCATCATCATCTATATCTTCAGTATAGAAATAATGAAAGCACCATCATCTCTATATTTAGTATAGAAATATATAATCACCATCATCTGCATCTACAGTATGTAAATACTGAAAGATATCCTATATCTTCAGTATGGGAAAACTTAAACATCATCATCTGCATCTTATCTCGTATGTAGAAATACCGGATTTCTATGTGTTACGACGGAACACAGGGTTCTCTGTCATCACAACTCTGGTTATCACATATAATCATTATAGTATCCATCTTCAGTTCAAAGAGACCTGATATCAGCTTCCGAAGCCATATGGCTTCACAACTTAGCAGAGCAATCTGCTATGTATCTTACTTTAGCCATGCTATGAGAAACATTGGACTGTTTCCTGCTAAACCATGAATGTTAAATTTTCATATGCTTAGCTAAGACATTAGTATTTCATTTCATTTCATAACAAAAGCATATAAACAGGATCACTGAGAGATAGACAAGCACAACCATACAAAAGGAACACAAAGATTTATCCTGGGAAAACCCTAAAGGGAAAAACCCAGCAAAAGCTTCCTCAATATAGATGCCCCAAAAAGATAAAAGATAAAACCAGCAAGGAGATCAAAGCCTGATCCTCCTCCTTCTCCAGCTACTTCTCTTCTCCACTAATGCACTATACAAGTGAGAGTGTGTGTGTCTCAAATGAGGAGCACTACACCTCTATTTATATTCATTCGTTCACTTAAGTTAACTCATTTGACATGTAGGATCGAGTTAAATCATGTAGGCTCGAGTTACACATGTAGGCTCAAGTAACCACACTGGGGTGCTGATGACCCACCTTTACTATTAGAGGGGACTACCTCATGACTCTTATTAGTTCTTCTGATTAGGAGCATCGGGGTACAATGTAATACAAGTGGTTCTCTCGGTAGGACCATCGGGGACCACAAAAGATACATATAGAATATTCTTCAAAGTTACAATATTTTAACATTCCCCCTTAACGAGAAGGGTATTCTATAGCAACATCAACAACAACAAGAGTAGAGATAGGGGACATCATCAACATCAGCAGGGTAACACATCTATAAATCATTAGAAGCTTTTCAACATCATGTAATCTGCATCTTCAATCTTTAGTCTTCATCATCAGCAACATCTTTAGTCTTTGATCAACAACATCTTCAACATTTTTATCTTTCAACGACATCTTTAGCACTTGGACCTTTCGATCAGCAACATCTTCAGCACTTTGACTGTTCGATCAGCAACAACATCTTCAACATTTTGACCTTTCGATCAGCAACATCTTCAGCACTTTGACTGTTCGATCAGCAACAACATCTTCAACATTTTGACCTTTCGATCAGCAACATCTTCAGCACTTTGACTTTTTCGATCAAAAACAACATCTTCAGCATTTTGTCCTTTTGATCAGCAACATGTTCAACATTTTTGACTTTTCGATCAGCAACAACATCTTCAGCACCTTGAAATTTTGATCAGCAGCAACATCTTCAGTACTTTGATCTCTTGATCAGCAATATCATTATCAACACTTTGCCCTTTCGATCAGCAGCAACATCATCGTCATCATATTCTGATTTGTCGATCATAATCATCATCACATTCTGATCTTTCGATCAGAAACATCATCATCATACTCTAATCTTTCGATCAGAAACATCATAATCATAGTGCATCATCATCATACTCTGATCTTTCGATCAGTACATCATCATACTCTGATATTTTGATCAGTACGTCATCATCATCATATTCTGATCTTTCGATCAGTAGGGCATCATCATCATCAGCAACAACCTGCAATCCACAACTCAAAGACAAAAAGTCTTTGGATCATTTTTGGACTTAAAGTCCAGGGATGATGCAATCCCACCACATTCTCAACAACCTAAGTTACCTTATTGATTACGGGAGAATCAGTCCCTATCAATTTAGGACTAAGTCCAAGGACGATGCAATCCTACCACATTCTCGATGACCGCAGTCACTGGATACAATTACGGGATAATCACTCCCTATCACTTTAGGACTTGAGTCAAA
>LPNX011132140.1:0-33826 GCA_001517045.1 Pseudotsuga menziesii | reverse complement strand
CTATCACTTTAGGACGATGTCCAAGGATGATGCAATCCTACCACATTCTCGAGGACCGAGGTCACCGGATCTATTATGGACAGATGTCCCGGGATGATAAAATCCCTCTTCATTCTCGAAGACCAAGGTCTCCGGATCACATTAGGGAAAGTGCCTAGGGATGGTACAATCCCACCACGTTCTCGAGGACCGAGGTCGCCGGATCTATTGTGGACAGATGTCCCAGGATGATACAATCCCTCTTCATTCTCGAGGACCGAGGTCTCCAGATCACTTTAGGGAAAATTCCCAGGGATGATACAATCCCACTGCAACATCACTACTCCCCCTTTCGAGGAAGTTCTTTCTGAACAACATCAAGCTTGTCTCGAAAGTGTTCAAACTCTACTCGATGCAGAGCCTTCGTCAGTGCATCATCATCCAAACCATCATCATCTACATCTTCAATATCTGAATACTGATCTATCACCATCTGTATTTCCAGTATGTGAATACTAAAAGCATCATCATCTATATATTCAATATAGAAATACTGAAATTATCATCATCTCTATATTTAGTATAGAAATACGGAATCACCATCATCTCTATCTACAGTATGTAAATACTGAAATATCATCTATATCTTCAGTATGGGAATACTAAAATCATCATCATCTATATCTTCAATATGGGAATACTGAAACATCATAATCTCTATACTAAATCACCATCATCTGCATCTACAGTATCATTATATTAATCTTATCTTGTATGTAGAAATACCGGATTTCTACATGTTACGTGGAACACAGGGTTCTTTGTCATCACAACTGTGGTTATCAAAGAGACCTGATATCAGCTTCTGAATCCATATGGCTTCACAACTTATTAGAGCAATCTGCTATGTATTCTGCTTCAACCGTGCTAAGAGAAACACTGGACTATTTCCTGCTAAACCATGAACTCATAGCAGACCTCAAACAAAATCATATACCTGATGTGCTTTTCCTGTCTGAGATACTTCCAACCCAATTTGCATCTGTGTAGCCATACAATCTATACTCATGGATACCATCATAGTATAGACCAAAGTCTATAGTCCCTTTCAGATATCTCATCACATGTTTTGCAGCTACTAGGTGAACCCGTCTTGGTTGAACAAGATATTGACTTAAGGTGTTCACAGCAAAACAAATGTATGGTCTGGTATTTGTTAAGTACATCAATGACCCAATGATTTGTCTGTAGTGAGTCACATCCACTAACTCTAATGAGTCATCAGCTAACAGCTTCAGGTTGGAGTCCATGGGTGTGGCCATGACTTTGCATTTCAACATATTGAATCTCTTCAATATCTCTACCACATACTTTCCCTGGTTGAGAAATATTCCTTCTGAACTTTGCCATACTTCCAGACCTAGGAAATAATGCATTAAACCAAGGTCTTTCATCCCAAATTCTTCTGCTAGTTTCTTCTTGCTTTCCATGATCTGTTTCTCATTCCATGTCAAGAATAAGTCATCCACATATAGTAATAGAATGATAGGTACATCTTCTACAACCTTGTAGGAAAGGTTAGGATTGAATTTACTCTTGGAAAAGACCATGCTCATCAGGAAACAATCTATTCTTCCATACCAAGCTCTGGGAGCTTGCTTTAGGCCATAGAGGGCCTTCTTTAACTTGCATACTTGATTCCTTCTGTCTTCAACTTCAAATCCTCATGACTATTTGATGTAAAACTCTTCCTCAATCATACCATTAAAGGAAGGCTTGTCTATCCTTCATCATGGAAGAAAATACCATGATAGTTTTGAAGGAAGTGTACCTTGATTCCTGGAGTAAGTGTCTCTTCATAATTAATTCCCTCATTCTAATAGAAACCTCTAGCCACAACTCTTACCTTACTTCTATCAGCAACATATCTTATCTTGCAAATCCATTTGGAATATACCACATTCTTTATTTCTGGTTTGAGTACTATATCCCAAACATCATTCTAGTATCACAACATCTTCTATGAGTTTGTCTTCTCAGGTCATCAACATATCCTAGTCTTCTGTATTCAACCTTGAAGGTTGGAACCCACTTTACTCTTGGTAAAGTCTCGAACCATCACAAAGCTATCCATCATGTCGTACCATGTTGAACTCATATATAATTTTCTGTATTCACTCCCCCTAAAGTGGAGTATCATATTCCCTCTTCATTCTGTACAGGTGGTTCTATGCTTGATATATACTGGTCAATAGAGTATGTCATGTCATAGTCTATTGTTTCTGGGGTGAATCACGAACCTTGCTTTGTACACTTGTTCGATCATATCGTAGACATCATTCCCCATGATCAACTGTTATTATTTGATCATAGCTTCTTTCATAGCATTATTTTCTTCATCCTGAGTTATCTCTTGTACCCATGGTGGTCTTCATCCTTCAAGGTGGATCTACCACTTTCTGAAGCTCTTTCTTCCGTCATGGTGTCTCTGACCCTGGGAGCTTCAGATTCATGTTTATTGGAGTGGATCTTGAATTGTCATCACTTGTTCTTAGGAACAAGTCTCATCCTTCTTTTCTTGTAGGAGGTTGTTCATGACCTTTCCTACAATTCAAATGCACCAGTTTCATGGTTAGAACTATTTCATAAAACATATGCATAACGAAAAATTCTTATGCATCATGCAACTGTTTAGTCAATACAACATTCATCCATATCTCACATAAACTTTCTAGATTCCTTCCATCTCTACCATGACATTATTGAGATTGTGCACTAATCCAATATGTCAGCAAAGAGGTTTGATAAGTAGCAATGGAGAGCACCATGAGCTACTTACCCATATATTAGTAGTATACAGTCATTAATGCAAAAAATACATCAACTGAATATAATCAAATGTATAACAAAACAATATCATGAAATAAAAATTGAATACTTATCATTATTTGTTTCATGGGTATACTCCTTCTTGAGTCTTCAGCTTCATCATCTTCTTCATTCATGATAGCATCGTTTCTTATCCAAATGCTGAGGTGGATAAGTAGTTCCTCAAGAGTTGAGATCTTCATATTCCTCATTGATTGAGGGATCTTCTTTGGAAGATGAGAGCTTAATCTTCAGAGACGAGCTTCTTCTTCTTCCCAAAGTCTGCTGAAAGTAATCACTTCCTTCTGGAACACATTTCTTAAATGAATGAATTCCATGATCCTAGGAGGTCATTCAAGGTGGCCATCACCACTTCTGCATTCTTCACTTCTTCTTTCCCCGCTTGAAGTTGTTCTTTGATTTGAGAGATCCTTATGACTGCATGGTCTCTGCATTCACAGTTGGTTTCTTAAGGTCATATTCTGATGTATGTTCTTCCCTTCAAATAGCTTGGTCAAGGAATCAAACCTCATCGATGTCTTTAGGGAAGACACTTGTAGTACAAGTTGATTCATAACTGAATCATCAATGATCTTCTGGGCTTTGACCAAGTTCTTCTTGAGAAAGGCTTCTAGCCTCATCTCCCTCTGAAACTAGAACCTCTATGCTCATGTAGGTGTCCAATCCATTTTCTTTAGAGAGATCATATACTTCTAGGCTTGGAAGTTGGCAACTTCACCAAGCTTATCATCAAGCTGATGTGATAGATCACTTTGAAATGAGAACCTCAAATGAACATAGCAAAGGATTAGATCTTACCGATTTGAGGTGTCTGTCCTGGTTTCAGAGCTGGCTGATCTAGGGTTTCTCATAGAAACCCTAATTTCAAAAATTGGAATATTTTAGATCTAATTGGATAGATATATAGATCTTTTCAAATGGAGCTGTCTAATGTACTCCATTTCTGAAAACAGTGGAGGGAAGCTCCCGGAACAGGAAGCCCTAATTTTCCAATTTCTTCAGCAGAAATGCCTGTTACTGTTTCTATGATATCTCTGAAATATATACTCCTCTGTGTTTGAAATTTTGTTTTGAGGTAACCTCGCCTGTCTTGGATCCACCACCATAGGTTTCATCAGAATTTATTTCTCCATTTTGGATTTATGATCCTTTTCCCAAGGTGACCTGTTACAGGACTATTCAGAACAACGAAGTTGTACGGCATTCCATGTGTCATTGGTTCATGTTCTGAGTCTGATATTCAGACCACCGAAATTAAATTCCATTCCCTTTCTGGAAAATCTTCAGGAATTCCATTTGGACCTCTGTAGCCAAAGATATTGCAATTCCCCCCAGGTGTCCTGTTTAGGGATGAATTCTGGAAGAGGCTGGAACCCTAACTTGGAGAGAACGTATCTCCTGGAATACAGTGAATCAGAGGATGAATTTTGGACAAAATGTTCATTAGGATTTTATATTTGGTCCCTGAAATTTTCAGCACCTGATCCTTCGCCAATCTCAAAATATAGTGAATGTATCAAAACATAGCGGTTTTAGTATTTAGGGTTTTTCTAGCTCGGGGTCAAACTAGGGTTTGAATTTCCCGGAGTTTCACCCAACCAAATTTCTTGATCCAGGTCTCTAAAATTCGGTTTTGATGAGGAGAAAAATCCTATGCTGGTCTCACTCAAAAATTACTCTTATGTAGAAAGCCCTAATTTCCACATCGAAAACTGAAAATGCTGGAAATCGAATTCCGCTTCGACAGAAAGATGCGCCCTTCAATGGAGAGTCATCCTAGCATACTTTTTCTGATGGATTGTGGAGAGAGACCCAAAAAGTAAGAATCCCTAGATTCTATAGTTGCACAATGTCTTCTTCTCAGGTTAGCTCTGATACCATGTTAAATTTTCATATGCTTAGCTAAGACATTAGTATTTCATTTCATTTTCATAACAAAAGCATATAAACAGGATCACTGAAAGATAGACAAGCACAACCATAGAAAAGGAAGACAAAGATTTATCCTGGGAAAACCCTGAAGGGAAAAACCCAGCAAAAGCTTCCTCAATATAGATGCCCCAAAAAGATAAAAGATAAAACCAGCAAGGAGATCAAAGCCTGATCCTCCTCCTTCTCTAGCTACTTCTCTTCTCCACTAATGCGCTATACAAGTGAGAGTGTGTGTGTGTCTCAAATGAGGAGCACTAAACCTATATTTATATTCATCCATTCACTTAAGTTAACTCATTTGACATGTAGGCTCAAGTTAAATCATGTAGGCTCGAGTTACACATGTAGGCTCAAGTAACCACACTGGGGTGCTGATGACCCACCTTTACAATTAGAGGGGACTACCTCATGACTCTTATTAGTTCTTATAATTAGGAGCATCATGGTATAATTTAATACAAGTGGTTCTCCCGGTAGGACCATCGGGGACCACAAAATATACATAGAGAATATTCTTCGAAGTTACAATATTTCAACAATGAACTCATAGTAGACCCCAAACAAAAGCATCTACCTAATGTGCTTTTCCTGTCTGAGATACTTCCAGCCCAATATGCATCTGTGTATCCATACAATCTATACTCATGGCTACCATCATAATATAAACCAAAGTCTATAGTCCCTTTAAGATATCTCATCACATGTTTTGCAGTTACTAGGTGAACCTGTCTTGGTTGAACAAGATATTGAATTAAGGTGTTCACAGCAATGCAAATGTCTGGTCTAGTATTTGTTAAGTACATCAATGACCCAATGATCTATCTGTAATGAGTGATATCCACTAACTCTGATGAGTCATTAGCTAACATCTTCAGGTTGGAGTCCATGGGTGTCGCAATGACTTTGCATTCCAACATATTGAATCTCTTCAATATCTCTACTGCATACTTTCCTTGGTTGAGAAATATTTCTTTTGAATGTTTCGATACTTCCAGACCTAGGAAATAATGCATTAACCCAAGGTATTTCATCTCAAATTCTTCTGCTAGTTTCTTCTTGCTTTCCATGACCTGTTTCTCATTTCCTATCAAGGATAAGTCACCCAAATATAATAACAGGATGACAAGTTCATCTTCTACAACCTTGAGATAAAGGTTAGGATCAGCTTTACTTTTGGTAAAGCCCATGCTCAACAATAACCCATCTATTCTTTCATACCAAGCTCAAGGAGCTTGTTTAAGACCATATAATGCCTTCTTCAACTTGCATACATGAGTATGTCTATCTTCAACTTCAAATCCTTGTGGCTATTCTATCTATACTTCTTCTTTGATCACACCATTTAGAAAAGTTGTTTTCACATCCATCTGGTGTAAGTCCCACTTCATCATGGATGCAAGTGCCATGGTAGCTCTAATTGAAGTATACCATGCTACTGGGGCAAAAGTCTCTTCATAATCAATTCCCTCTTTCTGAGAGAAACCTCTGGCCAAAAATCTTTCTTTATACTTCTCAATACTTCCGTCAGCTGCATGCTTTATTTTGCATATCCATTTGGAGGATACTATACTCTATCCTTCTAGTTTGGGAACTGTATCCCAAACATCATTCTATATTATTTCATCATAACATCTTCCATGAGTTCATCTTGTTGGGTCATCAACATATCCTAGTCTTCTGCATTCAACCTTGAAGGTTGGAACCCTCTTTACTCTTGGTAAAGTCTCGATCCAGCAGGAAGCTATCCATCATGTCGTACCATGTCGAACTTAGATATCTTCTATAGTCCATCCCACTGAAGTGGAGTATCATCTTCCCTCTTCATTCTGTACAGGTGGCTCTATGCTTGATATATACTTATCAATAGAGTATGTCATGTCATAGTCTATTCTTTCTGAGGAAAATCATGAACCTTTGCTTTGTACGCTTGTTCTTGTAGATGCATATGGAAGATACTACGTACTTCCCTTTATGTCTCGAAATCATATCGTATACATCATTACCCATGATCAACTGTTATTCTTTGATCATAGAATTCTTTTATTCATCTTGAGTTATCTCTTATACCCATGGCAGTCTTCATCATTCAAGGTGGATCTACCATTCTCTGAAGCTCTTTCTTTCGTCATGGTGTCTCTGACCATGGGAGCTTCAGATTCATGTTTATTGAATTGTCATCACTTGTTCTTCAGAAGAAGTCTCATCCTTGTTTTCTTGTAGGAGGTTGTTCAGGACCTTTCCTACAATTCAAATGCACCAATTGCATGGTTATAAATATTTCATAAAACATATGCATAACGACAAATTCTTATGCATCATGCAACTGTTTATCCAATACAACATTCATGCATATCTCACGGAAACTTTCTAGATGACATCATTGAGATTGTGCATTAATCCAAATGTCATGTAAAGAGGTTTCATTCTAGATAAGTAGCAATGGAGAGATGTATAGCACCATGAGATACTTACTGATCACATGCATATTAGTAGTATACAATCATTAATGCAAACAATCTATCATGCATAACACATCAACTGAATATGCATAACAAAACAATATCATTAAATGACAATCGAATACTTATCTTTTGTTTGTTTTGTGGGTAGACTCCTTCTTGATCATTCTCCTTCATCATATTCTTCATTCATGAAATCATCATTTCTTATCCAAATGATAAGATGGATAAGAGGTTCGTCAAGAATTGAGTTCTTCATATTCCTCATCGCTTGAGGGATCTTCTTTGAATGGTGAGAGCTTGATCTTCAAATTGCTCCCATCTTTCTTCTTCTCTTCTTATGAGACGAGCTTCTTCTTCTTCCCAAATTCAACTGAAAGTAATCACTTCCTTCTGGCACACATTCCTTGCATGAATGAATCCCATGATCATGGGAGGCCATTCAAGGTGGCTATCGCCACTTCTGCATTCTCTGCTTCTTCTTCTACCGCTTCAAGATGTTATGCATTCTGGATCTTCACATTCTTCAACTGTTTTCTCAAATCCATCTTCTTATCTTAAAATAGCTTGATCAAGGAATCAAACATATTTGGTGTCTTTAGGAGAGACAGTTGTGGTACAATTTGATCCGTGATTGAATCAACAATGATCTTCTTGGCCTTGATCAAGTTCTTCTTGTGTAAGGCTTTGAGGCTCATCTCCCTCTAGAACTGGAACCTCTCTACTCATGTAGGTGTCCAATTCATTTTCTTCAGAGGAATCAAATACTTTCATGCTTGGAAGTTTTCAACTTCACCAAGCTTATCATCAAGCTGATGTGATAGATCACTTTGAAATGAGAACCTCAAATGCAAATAGCAAAAGATTAGATCTTACCGATTTGAGTTGTCCGTCCTGCTTCCAGAGCTGGATGATCTAGGGTTTGTCAGAGAAACCCTAATTTTCAAAACTTGGAATCTTTCAGATATGATTGGATAGAAATATATATCTCTTCAAATGGAGCTGTCCAATGTACTCCTTTTCTGAAAATAGTGGAGGGAAGCTCCTGGAACAGGAAGCCCTAGTTTTCCAATTTCTTCTACAGAAATGCCTGTCACTGTTTCTATGATATATCTGAAATTAATGCTCCTCTATGTATAAAATTTCTCAATGAGGTAACCTAGCATGTCCCTGATCCAACACCATAGGTTTCATTATAATTGGTTTCACCAATTGGGATTTATGATCATTTTCCCAAGGTGCCTTGTTACAGGACTGTTCCGAACAGTGAAGTTGTACAGATTTCCACGTGTCACTGTTTCATATTCTAAGTCTGAAGTTAGGAACATGAGAATTAAAGTCCGTTACCTTCTGGAAAATCTTCAGGAATTCCATTTGGACCTCTGTAGCCCAAGATATTGCAATTCTCCCCAGGTGTCCTGTTTAGGGATGAATTCTGGAAGAGGCTAGAACCCTAACTTGGAGGGATCATATATCCCAGAATATAGTGAATCTGAGGCTGAATTTTGGATACAATGTAAATATGAATTTTATCTTCTGTAGTTGAAATTTTTTATGTCCTGAAACTTTTCCAATCTTAGGATATAGCGAATGTACCAAAAATTAGCAGTTTTAGTATTTAGGGTTTTTCTAGCTCGGGGTCAAAATAGGGTTTGACTTTCCCAGAGTTTCACCCAACCAAAAATCTTGATCCAGGTCTCTAAAATTAGATTTTTATGAGGATATCAATCCTATGCTGGGCTCACTAAAAAATTATTCTTCTGCAAGAAGCCCTAATTTCCTACACCAAAAACTAAAAATGCTCGGAATCGAATTCCGCTTCGACAGAAAGATGCGCCCTTCAATGGAGAGTCAGCCTAGCCTTCTTTTGCTGATCGATTGTGGAGAGAGAACCAAAAATTAAGAAGCCCTAGATTCTGTAGCTGTACAATTCCTTCATTTAGGGTGGCTCTGATTCCATGTTAAATTTTCATATGCTTAGCTAAGACATCAGTATTTCATTACATTTTCATAACAAAAGCATATAAACAGGATCATTGAAAGATAGACAAGCACAACCATACAAAAGGAAGACAAATATTTATCCTGGGAAAACCCTAAAGGGAAAAACCCAACAAAAGCTTCCTCAATATAGATGCCCCAAAAAGATAAAAGATAAAAGATAAAACCAACAAGGAGATCAAAGCCTGATCCTCCTCCTTCTCCGGCTACTTCTCTTCTCCACTAATGCGATACACAAGTGAGAGTGTATATTAAAATGAGGAGAGCTACACCTCTATTTATATTCATCCGTTCAATTCAATTAACTCATCCGACATCTAGGCTCAAGTAACCACATTGGGGTGCTAATGACCCACCTTTACAATTAGAGGGGACAACCTCATGACTCTTATTAGTTCTTCCGATTAGAAGCATCGGGGTACAAGATAATACAAGTGGTTCTCCCAGTAGGACCATCGGGGACCAAAAAAGATACGTGTAGAATATTCTTTGAAGTTACAATATTTCAACAAAATGATCCTTGATGGCAAGCTCCAATAGAGGAGTTGGTTCTGGAAACTGGATTGTCAATGAACGTCCTTCTTCCCAATGTTGGGTTTCTTCCACGACCTCAAACACCTACAAAATTAGTATTTTCCAGAGTTCTGGGGGTTCGGGGAATGTCACGCTGTACCCTCCTCGTATTCATACAACCCAAAACATGCAATATTAGAAATTGAATAAAAATGAACAGATTCAACTACTATGGTGTCTAATAATTATCTTCTTGGAAATGGCGCCAAAATGTTGGTCACTCTATATGCTAGTTAGTTACAGCTAACATGCAGAATACTCAATATAAATTTTCAAACCATGGAAGTATTTTTATTTCAAATATAATTCACACTGTCTGTGCATAAACACTATGTAGCTGATTAATTGAATGAATATTTAACTGTCCTACCTATCTCCTCAGTCAAACTCCTCTCATGATTAAACTGATCTAAATTACCTACTTAAGAATTTCAGAATTGCAATCACCTTCCTACAACTTCAATCCAACAACTAATGATTCTAGAAATGAATAACTAGACTACTTTTGCAAGAAGTTAAATCCTAACATTACTAGACTAAATGCAAATCACTCTTCACTAGTTTAATTCCACTAATCTAAGAATTGGAAGTAATAGGAATTGAACCAAACAACTCTCAGCTATAATCTGACTGAACCAGCAAACCTGAGAAAGACAAGAAATTAAAAGAAACTAAAGAGGAGCTTAACTATTACAGCTAGAAAAAACTTGCATAATGGAAACTAACCTACACAGTCGACTGTCACACCACAATGCTGCAACTTAAGAGAAATGCAAATAGTGATGATCAAAGAAAGAACAACGATTAATGATTAATATTGCAGCTACTGAAAGGAATGCATCTATTATAATTTCCACACCACACAACTGAATAATCAAAACATATACTTAACTCAGTGATCTCTGTGGGAAGGTGGTTCCATCCTTGGAACAGAGACAGCAGAACTAAAATAGACTAAAACACAAAAGTCTGAAGAATCTCGCTTCTTATATTAAAATGGTAAAATGAAAGTACAGTTCTCTGTCACAGCTTACACAGTATAATACAATATCAACCAAACCTTGGCTTAGAATATTTCCCCATATTTATACATGTTCGATCATAACCTTCGCCCACTAATATCGGGCAGCCCTGAATATCTACGATCTTTAGGCTTCCGTGTTACAACAAGTTGTACAACTGTGAGTGGAATTGAATGCGAGCAGATAATATAAGGAATCCTATTGCGTGAGCCATTAGTGAATGAAAATAATCAATTTAAGGAATACTCTGTCTCTTACAGCTAACCATTAAGAAACGACATACTTTTGCAGCTGAGACTACTGCAGCTGAGCATGTTGCATAGATACGTGGAATGACATCCTTTGTTTACTTCCAGTGTGTGGGGCTGTGACTAGCAAGTGACAACTGGCATCAAAAGCTCATCTTCCCTTCAAACCACTTGGGCTTCTACACCTGTACTTCTCAAAGCTTGAACTATCTTTATGAAATAACGATGTATTAGTATAATTCAAGAGACAGAGATCTTATCATAACAATAATAGGAATTAATAAAGTAAAACAATAATTAATAATACTTATGAAGATTCAAGGCTCAATATGAGGAAAGAACATCAGCCTGATGCATGGAATGGGGTAGGACAAGGCTAAAAGGGTATAATAGGTGTGGTCAAAAAGGGGAATTTTAGGACCGAAAAATGCCATGCTTTCTGCCGATGCTTCTCAACTATCTGATGGAATCCTACGACAAATCATCTTCTTCCATATGAATAAGCTGCGTCAACCTCTACTTGATAACATCCCCATCAGTCATCTTTGTGAGCGCAGAAATCTGTAAGATGGGAACTATGTATTCCATTGGAACATCAACTTACTGGCCATATACTAGTATAAATGGTGTGTTCCCTGTTAGTCGCTTGCAAGTTGTGTGATAGGCCCATAGAACAAATGATACTTTCCAATACTAGTCATCTCATCGCACATTTCACATCTTGGTCAATGCATTCCCCAGAATCTTCTTGAAAGCTTCGACTATTCCATTCACGTGAGGATGATAGGGTGTCATATTCTTATGCTGGATCTAAAACTTTGCAGTTATATTAGCAATCAGTTTGTTAACAAAATGTGTACCTTGGTCGCTTAGTAGTATCTTTGGAAAACCAAATATGGTGACTACGTTTTCAAACAAAAACTTTACCGCAGTCGTAGCAGTACAATCTTTAATAGGCATAGCTTTAGCCCATCTGGTTAAATAGTCTATTGTAGTGATGATGTAGCACATGCCAATTCTCTTCCTTGGTGGACTGATCGGTCCAAAAAAATCAACGGCTCATTTTTTAAATTCTTGAAGGGTTATCTGCGGCGCAAGTGGCATATCGTCACGACACGATGGTTTTCCAGTTCTCTGGTAGATATCACAACACATGCAGAAGCTTTTAGTATCCATTTGTATGGTTTGCCACCATAGTCTTTCTTGCAATAAATTACACATAGTTTCTTTTACTACATAGTGTCCTCCTGGGACACCAGCATGTGCTTCACTCAGAACTTAGGGCTATTCATAATAAAAAACACAGTGGCCCAGTATTTTATTCGCGCCCATCTTGTGGAGATGTTCCACAATTAATGTATAATCGACAGCTTTAACAACCAAATATTTCTTTTGATTAGTTTACATTCCTTCAGGTGCATAGCCTGTGCTCAAAAATTGAATGATTGCATTAAAATCATGGTTCTAATCGTCCCTCATGTGGATCGCAAATAGTTGCATGTCAGGAAAATTAACTTCTAGGCTGGTTGGCTGTTCACCACTTTCTATCCTTGATAGGTGGTCTAGACCCACATTGAGTCACCCAGGTTCGACACCGACCTCAAAATAAAATTCTTGAAAGAGTAGAAGTGATGTACATAGCTTCCCCCCCAACACTGGCTTGTAGACTAGGTATTTCAGGGCTGAATGATCAATGTACATCCAAAAATTCCCACCCAACAAATAGTGTCTAAATTTTTGAAGAGCATAGACCATAGTGAGGCCTTCTCTTCTTGTTGTCATGTAGTTATTTTTTGTTGTTGATAGTTTTCTACTTGAAAAATAAATAGGGTGCTCTAGCACACCCTCTCCTAGTTATGTGAAGACTATGCCGAGCGGGATAGACGACGCATCGAAATGAAAATGGAACTCCTACTTCCAGTCGGGGAACACAAGTATTGGCGTAGTGACCATTGCTTTATTCAATTTATCCAATCTTTCCTGGTGTTAACACCTCTATGTTGAACAGTTGAGGAAGAAGTGTGATCGAGAAATGATAAAAGGATACATAAATTTGGCAAAGTTTGATAGTCTTGATTCCATTATTAAAATACGCATTTTAGTTAATTCGTTACACAATCTAAAGGTGTAAATTTATGAGTGTGAAAATCTACGGTTTAAAATGGATCTGCTGGGAAAAGTTGCGTAGGAGATAAGTTGTGATGAGGAGGTGGAAGTGGTTAACAAGGAAAAAAGATCAACGGCTAAGGAATAAAGTGAATAAAATATACGGATGTGAGACAGTCTGCTGGGTAAAGGTGCATGCTTGGAAAAAATGAGAAAGGCTAGCGGAATACGTACAACCGATTTTGATCCAAAGGTTAAAATAAAAAGTTAAATCTTATTAGCGGTCATTATTCATTCTGGAGTGCAAAGCTGTGAAGTGATTAAAAAGGAAGAGTGGTAGAAAAATTTAAATTGCCTCCCACATGGTGACTTTGGGTGAGCTCCACGGAGGAAAGTGGTAAGGGAAAAACCACTTGGTAAGGGCTCTGGAGTAGTCCGTGTATAAAAGCGAAGTTGATCGAAGTAAAATTCATTTCAATTGCATGTTGCGGGTGAAAGAGAAGTGGACAGTGCGCCATCTTTTCCAAAGTCAACTTCTACATATCCACAGTTACAGGTAAGCCTTGAAACACTGAAACTTTGTTCAAATAATTGTAACTATTGTTTATTATGGAGAAGTAACAGGGTTTAGGAGTATTATGCAGAGTATTGGATGAGAGAGAAGAGGTTGTTGTCAATAGGGAAAGGAATGTATGTGACCCTGTTCTGTCAGTTGGTAGTGTATCAGTTTCAAAGGAGCATTTGTGGCTGTATAATTTGCAAGGGAATGATATTCTGAATGTCTGCAGTTCTTTCTCATATTATTTTGCTATTGAACAAACCCTACCATTTCCTGAATTTTTCAAGTGGTGCGCGAACAGTTATTCTTCCTTCGAAAGAGTTATTATGAGCCATACCACGTCAAAAATACTTTGTAAAGTTGAAGCAAAAACTGTTCGTGGGATACTGAGTCTACTTGATAATTGCCCCAATAGTTGTGAGTCTTTGAATGAGCAGGTCTAAATCGAAATGCATCAAATTTGTAGAACTGAAGTTAGATGCCAATTTTTATCTAATATTCTGAAGGATGGTCAGTCGTTAGAAGATCTTTTTCTGCCATACAATGTTGACATTTTCAAGAAATAAGTACAGTTGGTCATGTCTCTCGTCAATCAAATTCTGGGTTTGGATAATGATATTCATATCAGTGAAGTCATCTTAGGTTTCTTACTGAGTATAAGTTCAGTTGACCCCGAGTCCCATTTAATCCGTTGTTATAATATTGATGAGTATCTGGCTGAGGTTATCCATGCCCAATTGGTGGAATTCCCTAAAGTCAGGTTCTTTAGATATCAGTCATATTTAATGAACATGCTATTGTGTTCTAATGTGTCGGAATTGCATTTCTTGTCCACCATTTTCTCTCCGGATCTCCCAAAACAAATTAACATGTTTGAGTTTGTAAATACAATCATGGCCGGGATTTATAAATTGCTGTTTGATGATGTCTTACCAAGGGTGTTAGAATAAATGAGACTTATGCTACAGTCTTCCTTAGAAGACAAAATAGGAGATCGGTTCCTGTATACAGATTTTACTATTTTGAGAGTGTATGGGTTCACTGGGGAACCATACATGTTACCTAATTTTTTGAATCCAAGAATATTCGCACTTGAGTTTATGAGGTAGAGGTTATGCGCAGAGGAAGAACATTTTGGGTAATTTAAAAATTATTCCAATGTTAAATTTCCTCTCAAAGTTGGTCCATTTATTTTCAAAAATAAAAGCGCCTTGTTGGTCATAGAGAAGTTGTTAGAAGTTATGGATTTTCAGAAGGATCAAAGAATAAATTATGATCCACATCACATTATTTCTCAGAGGAAGCAATTAAATAAAAATTAACCATTTGATCATCAAACTATTGAAGGATTAGATAAATTAGCCAATTTGGCCTATTTTGAAGAAAATTCAGAAGTTGATGAAGACAGGAGCAACAAATTGACGGCAGTGGCTCAAACGCTTGATAATTCAAGCATTTTGAATAAGAGGAGTCTTTCTGAAATTGATGTCATGGATGTGGATGAAAATATTTCTCATAAAAAGATCAAAGTTCACCCTCAAGGTGATCAAACTATTTCAGAAGAAGTTTCAAAGGATTCAAAGAAGTTGGTCTTGTTCCCAAAGAAGTCTGTAAAGATGCATCAGTATTCCTTCGGAGAAGAAGGTAACACAGAGCCCAGTTCCTATTTCAAATTTAGGACAGAGTTAATATCAAGTTACGCTGACAAACAAATGCAATCATTAGAGGAAACTAAAATTTTTCTTCCTCGAGTTAGAAATTTAATTAATGAAAAGACTTCATTGATTTCTACTCGAGATGTAGAGAGGAATACCTTGAAATTCGCTGTGGTTAGTGACAAGAAAGTGTCTGAAATGGAGGTGAAGTTAGACAAAATCAGTGTCCCCTATAAGATACAAATCCATAAATAGACTAGAGATTTTATTTACTCTGATTTGTTACATGCTATTATGAAAATTAATAAATTACAGTCCCTTGTAGATAAGATGGAGGTTCAACTGAAGCATGAAAGGGTGGAAAATAAAGCAAATTTGATTCAAATTAAAAATATGATAATCACTACCAGATGATTTGTGAATAATTCCTGATGCCCTTATACCAGCTGATTTTTCTAGAAGAATGTACATACCTATCTGTAGGAGCCTTGGAGTCCAAAAAGGAGTATGGAGATTAATTATTCTCTGAGGAAAATATGTATTTGAGGATGTATGGGGGAACAAAGGTGCCCTCATTGCTGCCAAAGTACACCATAGATTACATAGTTCTCAAGGAAGCTGTTAGGCAACTTTTTCTGGATGGTTTTGGAAGTCACCTTTTTTATCTAAAGAAGGGTTTTTTTCCACCATTACCCTTCTATGTGGGGAGTTATAAGTTTTCCAAAGTTAAGAGTGCTCTGGATTTTTTCAAGGTGATGTAAATCTTCCATTTTGGAGGAAAGATATTTCACCGAAATGATTCCCATGGGAAGGTAGCAGCATATAAGGCATCCCTAAATGTAAATTTTGATTATACTAACTATGTGGATAAAGACGAATAAATATATAGGAATGTTTCAAGCATGACCGCTTTGAATAAGCGGTTGAAAATGAAGACCAAAGTAACTTGGGCTAAAGGAAGTAGCAGTGACAACCTAGAACCAAGAGAACACAAGGATGAGGTTGCGAGAAAAGAAAAAGAAGAAGCTGCAATGAAAATTTTAGCTGAGGAAAAGCAGTGAGAAAAGGAAGAAAAATAAGTAGCTAGGAAAAAGAGTGGAAGAGAAAAGGAATAAAGAGAAGGCTATCAAAGGAAAAATTGCAGAATTAGAAAGGGCCATAACTCAAGAATCTTTAAATCCAGAACAAAAAGTAAAATATCAAGAAGGATTCACAGAATAACAAACCAAGGAAAGTTGTTAGTTTTTCAACATTAAGCTAGCATTATGTTAGGATCTTTACTGAGAGAATAACAAGTACAACAATATAACATAAGCACATCACAAGAGACAAGAGACACAAAGAGTTTTTCACGGGAAAACCATAAAGGAGAAAACCCCGCAACTTCCTCAGAGATAGAATCAACACCAAAATATTAAAAGCCCCAAAGTAGTAGTCTTCTTCTTTTATCTAGTCCCAGTATTTCCTTCCTCACTAATGTGCCACACTTGAGTGAGTGAATGATGTGTGTTACAAGTGATAAATAGAGAGGCTCTCACTCTCTATTTATATTCTTCCATTCACTTGAAGTGCACTCAATCATGTCGGCCTAAATTAACAATTACTTACTAGAGCCTACATCTCTATGAGTGTATAATAAACCTAGTGCCTCGAAACTGTGGGGACTTTAACAATGAATTGACATGACTTGTTTTGCATGATTGATCCTCCTGATTGGAACATCAGGGCATGACAACATGACTCAAATACATAATAGAAACATCCCGGAATAAACATCGGGTTGCAATACATAAGATACATAGATGAATACATTCCGAAGTTACATATACATCAACACTCCCTCTTAACTAGGAAGGTATTCTTTCGACACAATTTTCAGCACTGGTCTTCTTCTCTGTATCAATTGGATCATCTCGTCATCAGCATCTTGAGTCTTCGGAGTCTTCAAGTCATCTTCATATTCAAGTCAAATTCACTGGATCTGGATCATCTCTTGATCTGGATCATCATGGAATATCATCACTGGATCTGGATCATCTCTCGATCTGGATCAACATCACTGGACTGGATCTGGATCATCACTCAATCTGTATCATCACTCGATCTGGATCATCACTGGCTGTCATCACTGGATATGGATCATCACTGGTGCTATCTCATGATTCTTCTCGTCATAGGAAGTTCTACAGAGCCAACCCTTTTTCATGCTAGTTTTAGGCCTACCCATCATGTAGGTCTTCCCCCAACACTTACATATGACCTACTCGTCAGAAAGGCACATCCATCCAGATAGGAACACATCCTATCATAGTGATGGAAGACTCCCATCCAGACAAGAACACATCCTATCATAGTGATGAGATATTTCAGCACTTACATCTGACCTACTCGTCAGAAGGGCACATCCATCCAGACAGGAACACATCCTAGCACAGTGATGGAAGACTCCCATCCAGATAGGAACACATCCTATCACAGTGATGAGATATTTCAGCACTTACATCTAACCTACTCGTCAGAAGGGCACATCCATCCAGACAGGAACACATCCTATCATAGTGATGGAAGACTCCCATCCAGACAAGAACACATCCTATCACAGTGATGAGAGATTTCAACACTTACATCTGAGCATGTGGGAACACATCCCTTAGTCGCTCCATAAAGGCTCTACACTTACATCCATCCAGACAGGAACACATCCTATCACAGTGATGGAAGGGATTACACTCACATATGATCCTACGAGAACACATCCGAGCAGTCATATCAGAATGGCCCCCATTCCTCGACTGAGCTACCTAGTAACTGACTAAGCGCCTCCATTCTCCTAGATAATGGCAGTTGCCCTTACATCCGACCTTCTCGTCGGAATGGACAACACTCACATCTGACATGGAAGGAACTTAATCCTTTAGCCATGACAGAATGGTTTAGCCCTTACATCTGATCAAGTGGGAACACATCCCTCTATCACATCAGAATGGCTACTCAGTCCTACACTGAGTGATCCTGGTAACTAACCAGGTGCCTCCATTCCTAGAATGGCAATTTCCCTTACATCTGTCCTGCTCGACAGAATGGCTAGCACTCATATCTGACATGGAAGGAACCAATCCTCTCACCATGGCAGAATGGCTCAGCCCTTACATCTGACCATGGAAGGAACCAATCCTCTCACCATGTCAGAATGGCTATGGGTCTCATCACTTTCTCTTGGAGGAAACCTCGATCTGGAGAACACCAAGCTTCTCCCTGAAGTACTCAAACTTCAGCCTAGCTAATGGCTTCGTCAATACATCAGCTATCTGTTCCTCCATCGCAGTATACTGGAGCTTCACTGCTCCTCTCTACACCATATCCCTGATATAGTGGTACTTGATCTCAATATACTTCAACTTGTCATGGAACACTGAATTCTCTGACAACTTCACGCAACTCTGGTTGTCACAATGTATACAAGTAGCATCCAACTGGAGATCAAATATATTAGATAGTAGCTTCCATAGCCATATTGCCTCACAACTAGCTGAACAAGCTGCAACATACTCTGCTTCAGCTATACTCAGTGCCACACAGGATTGCTTCCTGATAAACCAAGAGATCACACTTGATCCCATATTGAAGCAACATCCTGAAGTACTCTCCCTGTCGATGGCACTTCCTGCCCAATCTAAATCAACATATCCCTCTAGGTTAATCTTTTGATTCACATCGTACTTGAGACCATAATCAACTGTATCCTTCAGGTACCTCAGAATATGCTTTGCAGCAGTCAAGTGAACACTTCTCGGATATGTCAAGTGCTGGATCAAGGTGTTCACAGCAAAGCAAATGTCTGGTCTCATGTTTGTCAGGTACATAAATGACCCAATCATTTGACGATACATCATAGCATCAATCGACTTTGATGAAGCATCACTCAATAGTTTCAGGTTCGATGCCATAGGTGTGGCCATAGCTTTGCAGTCCATCATCCCAAACCTCTTCAGGATCTCTACTGCATAATTCCCTTGTCCAAGGAAGATTCCATCTATACTCTGCCACACCTCCATACCTAAAAAGTAATGCATCATCCCTAAGTCCTTCATTTCAAACTCAACAACAAGCTTTCTCTTTGTATCAGCAATCAACCCATCTATACTTGTCACAAATAGATCATCTACATACAGTAGGAGTATCACTGGGTTGCCATCTTCAACCTTGTAGTAAAGGTTGGAATCTGCTTTACTCTTGGTAAAGCCCAAACTGGATAGAAAGCTGTCAATTTTTCCGTACTAGGTCCTGGGTGCCTGTTTCAAACCATATAGGGATTTCTTTAATCTGCATACATGAGACTCTCTGTCATGTGTCTCAAAACCAAGTGGCTGTTCTACATACACTTCCCCTTCTACTACACCATTCAAGAAGGCAGTATTGACATCCATCTTGTGTATCTTCCATTTCATCACTGCAGCCAGAGCGAGTACTGATCTGATGGAAGTGTATATGGCTACAGGTGCAAAGGTCTCTTCATAGTCTACTCCCTCTTTCTAAGAGAATCCTCGAGCTACAAACCTTGCCTTATAATTTTCAATGCTACCATCTGCAGCATGCTTAATCTTGTAGATCCATTTGGAAGTTACAACTGACTTCCCTTCTGGTCTTGGGACAACATCCCAAACATCATTCATCATGATCGATTGATATTATTCGATCATAGCATCCTTCCATTCTTTCTGTTCTGCCGCTTCTACATAACTGGAAGGTTCTTTATCAATAAAATCACATAGTAAAGCTACATACCTGGAATTAGATCTGGTCCTCTTTCTTTCTCTGTGATTCTCTTCTGGAGCCCCATATCTTTCCGCACCTTGGATAAGTTCACGTACCCAAGCAGGTTTCCTCTTATGAGGATTCTTCTCCAGAGGTGGATCTACAGGTCTTTGTGGTTCCTCGAACTCTCGATCTTCTTCTTTAGCTTCTTTGTCCATGATTGTATCATGGATCCTGGGTACTTCTACTTCTGCTTCTTCAGGTTCTTCAGCAGGTTTCTTTCTGGATTTGTTGTAAGCTGTACCTTCATCAAATGTCACATCCCTGCTGATGTCAATCTTCTTGTATCCTGGAAAATAGATTCTGTAAGCCTTCGAGCTTTCAGAGTATCCCACAAATATGCCCTTCTTTCCTGAAGGATCTAATTTTGTTCTCTTCTCTTTTGGAATGTGTATGTACACAGGACAACCGATTATTCTGAGATGGATGACTTCTGGTTTCTTGCTAGAGAAGACTTCTTCAGGAGTCTTGTTCTCGAGTACTCTATGTGGAGTACGGTTCTGTACATACACCGCTATTCTGGCAGCTTCCACCCAAAGATGCATAGGAAGGTCTCGATCATGAAGCATTGCTCTTGCAACTTCTATGATAGTTATATTCTTCCATTCTGCAATCCCATTCTATTGTGGATTATAAGGAGTGGACAACTCCCTCTTAATCCCTGATTCTTTACATATCTCTTTGAATTCATTCGAAGTGAATTCTCCACCATTATCTGATCGAATGGTCTTGATCTTCTTTTCAGTATGGTTTTCAATCAAGGCTTTGAATTCCTTGAATTTGCTGAATACTTCATCTTTGTTCTTCATAAAGTAAATCCATGTCTTTCTAGAAAAATCATCAATAAAAGAAACATTGTATGCATACCCGCTTAGTGAGTTTGATGACATAGGTCCGCATACATCAGAGTGGATGATTTCTAGAATGCTTTTGGCTTTGCTTTCGCTATTGGGAAATGTCTTCTTTGTATTCTTTCCTTTCGCACAACCTTTGCAGACACCATCATGTTTGGCTTGAAATTCTGGAAGACCTTCAACAGCTTTGCTTGCAATAGGTAGTGCTATGTAATGCGCATGTGCAAGCCTTCTATGCCAAAGCTCATTTGGTTCTACTGTATCAAGGATCAAGGCTTATTCTGGATGACCCTTCAATTTGAACAAGCCTCCTTCTTGTTCTCCAATTACTACCGCATCATCGATGGTCTTTCCTTTTGGCCACATGATGACTTGACCATCTATGAATGCAACCCGCATTCCTTTTGCATCCAATGCTGAAATGGATAGAAGGTTCTTCTTGAGTCCTGGAACAAACAATACTTCTTTCATTGTTAGAGACTTACCAGAGTCTAGCTTGTATGAATATTCCCCACTACCTTTTATTGGATATTGCTAGTCATCTCCTAGTTTCACCTTGTGAGGTGATTCATGTTTTGATAGTCTTACAAAAGATTCCTTGAATCCCATCATATGTTTGGAAGCCCCACTATCTATAAGCCAATCATCACTACCATGAGTAATGTTACCTGTGAGAGCGGAGATTAGAACATATTCATCATCGCTTGAAGAATCTTCACTTTCATATATGGATCTCTTCTTGGATGGTTCATCAACCTCTGCAGCATGAGCATGGTGTCTTGTTTTGTTGCTCTTCTTCTTATGAGATTGGTTCTTTCTCTTAGGAAAATATTTTGCAAAGTGTCCTATCTCATCACATGTATAACATCTTAATCTAGATAGATCCCTTTTAGGATGAGAGCTCTTACCTTTGGAGTAATGATGTTTTCTTCTTTCCTTCTTGGAGTGAACTGTGAGGGCTTGATATTCACTACCCATATTTTCTTCTCGAGCTTCTATCCAAGCTTCTTCTTGAGATCATTCTTCCCATAGTCTGCTGAATTTGACTAACTTCTTCCTAGCACAGATTCCTTGGATGAAAGCATCCCATGACCTAGGAAGGCCATTCAAAGTAGTCATCACAATCTCTGCATTTTCCACTTCTTCATTAACAGCTTCTAGTTGTTCCTTGATCTGAGAAACCCTTGTGAAGTATGACTGGATAGTTTCTTCATTCTGAATCTTCACATTCTTCAGTTGGTTCCTCAAGGTCATCTTCTGATTGATGTTCTTTCCTTCAAACAATTTGGTTAGGGCATCAAACATAGCTTTAGGTGTCTTGAGAGAGGACACCTGTGGAATAAGGTGATCCTTGATAGAATCAGCAATGATCCTCTTCGCCATAACCATCTTCTTCTTATGTAAGGCCTTTGCCTCATCTCCCTCTGTAACTGGAACCTCCTCATGAATGTAGGAGTCTAATTCATTCTCTTCCAGGACCAGGGAGATCCTATACTTCCAAGCTCGGAAGTTATCAGCTCCCTCAAGCTTTTCATCAAGCTTGGTATGATGAGACATGTTTAAATGAGAACCTCAAATAGAAATACAAAGATTTTAGATCTTACCAGGTTCAAGATGTCGGATCTGAAACTTGAGCTGAAATCCTGGAGCTGGTTCAGGAGCAAATTAGGGTTTTGCTTTTCCAGAGTTCTGTCCACCCAAATGCCTTGATATTTGTCCCTAGGTTCGATTTTGGGGAGGAGATCAATCCAAGCCTGGGCTCACTAAAAAAATCCTCTTCTGTAAAAAGCCCTAATTTCTGACCCTAGTGACAGGTCCAAAACTGAAAAACCTCAGAATTTGATTTTTTTTCGACAGAAAGATGCACCCTAAGGAGGAGAGTTGTTCCACCTTACTTTTGCTGAAAATCTGTGGAGGAAGGTCCACAAACTAGGAAGCCCTAGTTCCCACAGCTGCACAGTGTCTTCTTCTCAGGTTAGCTCTGATACCATGTTAGTTTTTCAACATTAAGCTAGCATTATGTTAGGATCTTTACTGAGAGAATAACAAGTACAGTAATATAAGATAAGAACATCACAAGAGACAAGAGACACAAAGAGTTTTTCTCGGGGAAACCATAAAGGATAAAACCCCGCAACTTCCTCAGAGATAGAATCAGCACCAACATAGTAAAAGCCCCAAAGCAGTAGTCTTCTTCTTCTATCTAGTCCCAGTATTTCCTTCCTCACTAATGCGCCACACTTGAGTGAGTGAATGATGTGTGTTACAAGTGATAAATAGAGAGGCTCTCACTCTCTATTTATATTCTTCCTTTCACTTGAAGTGCACTCAATCATGTCGGCCTAACTTAACAATTACTTACTAGAGCCTACACCTCTATGAGTGTATAATAAGCCTAGTGCCCCGAAACTGTGGGGACTTTAACAATGACTTGACATGACTTTTTTACATTATTGATCCTCTCGATCAGAACATCGGGGCATGACAACACGACTCAAATACATAATAGAAACATCCCGGAATAAACATCGGGTTACAATACATAAGATACATAGATGAATACATTCCGAATTTACATATACATCAACAAAATTCAGTATGATGCAGGTGGTGAGGATTAAGGACAGAGCCCTGTTCGGAATGCCCTTGAGGACCTTCCATCCACTTCAGAAAAAAATACTTACTGGAGGACATCTCCCTTTAGTGGAGTTAGAGTTGGTGCCATTTACCCCATCAAATTAGTATGATGTTGCATGCCTACAGTATTTAAAGTTTTATCCCAAAAATAATTCCATCGTGTGGAAAATGGAGAAGACTTTGAGGATGGGAAACCTACCCCCGGTCACCACAGTGACATAAAGAACAGTAGTGAGAAATGTAGAGGATAATCCAAAGCAATTGGCCTCGATGGGAATTGAAAATGAATATGTGTGATGTCCCAAGTTTGGTGTTCGGACCTAAACACTAATTAATTCTATAATTTAATTTAAAAGTTCTAAACTTTGAATTAATTTACACAAATCCTTCTCGGACTGGGCAAATCAGGGATTTATTCTGGAAAATTTTGCAAGAAAAAGGAGTGAGAATTGGGAAGAAAACAAATAAATTTCAGACATATAATTTCCTCTTGGATAACACATCTATATCTGATTCCATTTAGGGTTCAGAGTCCGCTCCGCGGAAACCTACTACCACGCTTCTGGGCAGTCAAACCGTGAAACTAGGAAGAGTAGTTCGGTTTGTTTCAACCAGAGGTTTATGGAAAATTTCATAGGGTTGTTAAAAAATTAATATAACTTAATAAACAGGTTTGTACAATTTTTAGAAGTTCTGAGTAGTTTCGGAGAAATTTGGGTTTTTTCCGGCAGTTTTGGCCTAGTGAAACCCTACGCAGTGGAGGATCCAAAAATATAGTATGGATTTAGAGAATATATTATCATGGGTAATGGATGGATATATATACCTATCAGTGATATTCATCAACTTATAGAACCAAAATTTACTGAATATAACTCTTGGAATTTTAATTACGACTAGACTAGTAAACAATTGCTAGTAATCTAGAAGGGGTGAGCAAATAATCTTAAATTTTGGAACAGCAGAGTATCAGACATCCTATTACACCATATCATCCTATTAATTTAATTTTAAAGAGTCTATTACATCCTATTACACCATATCATACCATTAAATTTCATTCTCATGGGAAAGAATCAATTATTATTACAGTAGGAGGCTCAAATCCCTCATTCTTGTGACTAGTTAAGCTTTTACATCTAAAACTAAGTATGTAGATTTAATGGAAAGTAGTATTTCGACTTGAAAGATATAAATAAATTATTTATCAGTATAATATATCAGATATCAAAATAATCACTGAAAATTACATCAAGAATCTCATAATGATAGGAAGGAGGCCCAAAACATGACCCGGGAAGGGCTGAGAGCATAGGTGAAGCATGGGATTCCCTTGAGATCGATCTGAACATGATGGAGGCTGAAAATAACTCTTATAATACTTCAATGTCTACAATATATGGCTCCATACCTACAATGGAATATAAGAGGGTGGAAGGAGAGGGGATGGGAAGGCTGGGGCTCATCTCTCAGTAGTTTGACGCACAACACTCAGAAGCAATCCTCACATAAGCATAAAGAAACATACACAACAACCAAAATGAATAATGGAGTTGGAATACTTATTTTATAGAATTAATGTTGACCTTTTGCGCAAGTTACTTGGCTTGGTGACCTGTGAGAATAGGTCACCCATGAGTGGACATACTTTCCTTTCTTTTCTTTGCTTTGCCTTTCCTTATTTTTTCTTCTTTTTCTGACTTTCCTTCTTTTCTGAACTTTCCTACTTTTCATACTTTCCTGCTTTCCCTGTTTTATCCTTCTTTATGGATTTATGCTGCTTTTCTTGAAATATTCATCTTTTCTCATTTTTGGCAACATTTTTGGACTCTAGTGCTTACTTGACTTGGCAAGTTTATTTCCACATCATTTAATTGCATAATTAATAAAAGGATGAAATTAAATTAAATACATGCCTCAAGGATAAATGGCCAACCTAAGCCATCTAAAGGCAAGATAATACAGTTGGAAATAACAGCTGTTAAGGTAGTAGGAGAAATGGAAGACGTGTTGATAGGTTTATTTGCAGATGAGAGAGTGTGTCAACTTATAGACATCATGGTGGCTAACATACCATAAGCTTATGGATTAATCTTGAGCCGAGACTGGTCTGTGAAAGTAGATGGATATTTTGCAACTAATTGGTTTGATTTATGATTACCCTATCAAGTATTTCAAAATCAGATTAAAATAATGAGGGAGACACATATGAGAAACAACGTGACAAAATTAGAAGGGAAGAATGAGCCGGTAATTTTTTCACACTTAGTGTTGGGGAATTATTTCATTGAACTAGAACTGGGAAATTACCAAGCTGAAGAAGCCAATAATGGATCGGATATGCAGCCCAATATCCTTCAGTTTTCACGGGCTAATAAAGTTGACAGTAACATAGTTAGCTTAGTTTTAGATGTAGAAAGTAGCAATAATTCAATAGAATTAGCAGATAAGTTTTGGGTACTGTACTTTGACGCTTCAAAAACATAGGAAGGATTAGGAGCTGGCTGTATCCTGATGGATATAGAAAAAAATAAAAATTTTCTTTCTTGTAGATTAGAATTTGAATGCACAAATAATACAACCGACTATGAAACATTAATACAAGGATTAAAAAAGGCAATTGAATTCAAGGTGAAGAATTTAAAAGTCTATGGAGATTTTGAAATTATTTTCAAACAAGTTCGAAATACAATCCATTGCTTATCTCCACATCTAAAGGCTACCAAAACAAAGTATGGGATTTGCTAATGAATTTCGATGCATTTGAAAGAGTTTTGATTCCTAGGATGACAAATGAAGCAACTGATTTATTAGCTACGTCATCCGCCAGGCTTGTTCCAACTAATAATCAATGTTTTATTGAATTGATTTTCAGGCTTGTTGTATCAGACACCATCACGAATCGAAGAGTGTTTGATGACGATCCTCAGATATTAGAGTTTCTGAATAATGATGAGAATTTCAAAGGGGTTGTAATCAATGATGAAGAAAATCAAGCAAACCTTCGAAGTGGAAAATTTATACCCAAAGGAGTCATAAATTTGGAAGGAATGTTCAATATGAATAACAAGTTTAGAAGACCAACTAATGTCAAAATGCATAGCTCATCTATGCGATTTGAGATGGTAAATTTGGGATCAGAAGCTGAGCCTAAATATGTAAAATTGGGAAAGTGCTACTCAGCTAGAGAAAGGCACAAATTGATTAGCTTGTTTAGACAGTACAAATAAGTATTTTCTTGGACATATGAATATCTGAAGATGTACGACACCTGCATTATGCAATATGCCATTCCAATTAAAGCAGGAGTCAAGCCATTTCAGCATCTGTTAAGAAGGATGCATCTGAAGCTGGAACCTTTGATTCAAAGCGAAGTGAAGAAGATGCTTGATGCAAGGATTATTTTTTAGAGTCATACACTCGAAATGGGTTTCAAATTTAGTACCAGTGAGGAAATATCCTTGTGACATTAGACTTTGTGTGGACTTCATAAACTTGAATCATGCCTCCGATAAAGATAAATACCCATTCCCTTCCATGGAACATATATTATAGATGGTCTCAGGATCAAAACTAATTTTTTCTGCTCGATGGTTTCTCAGGTAACAACCAAGTATTGGTAGTAGAAGAGGATAGACTAAAGACCACATTTAGAACTAAATGGGGTACTTTTGCATATAGAAGGATCCCTTTTGGACTTATCAACGCCGGAGAAACTTTCTAGAGGGCCATGGATATAGTTTTCCGTGGGCTGATTGGCCGAAGTGTGGTAGTTTATTTGGACGAATTTACAATTTTTTCCAAAATAAGAGAAGAACACATGTTTCATTTAAAACAAATTTTTGAACATTGCCTGGAATATGGTATTTCTTTAAATCCAAAGAAATGTGTGTTTGTTGTATTAGACATAAAGCTTTTGGATCATATAATTTCCAAGAAAGGGATCTCAATAGACCTAGAAAGGATCAAAGCTATATCATAGATCCCTTTTCCCCACAATAAGAAAGGAATGCAATCTTTTATGGGGACCATAAACTTTGTGCGAAGTTTTGTGCCCGATTTTGCTCAGATAGTCAAAATTTTGCAACAAATGATTAAGCAAAGTGCTTAGTTTAAATGGACAGACTTAGAGAAAGGTGCATTCGAGAAAATTAAAACAACAATAGCTCATGCTCCCTCTCTCAAAAGTCCATATTTCGAGAAAGATTTCATCTTATGCACTTTTGCTTCAGACAACTCGTTAGCAACAGTGCTTACGTAGAAAGAAGAAGGAGGAGATGTGTTAACCCAAAAAATCCCCCACTCAACTCTCCATGTCCTACACCACCCAAGGACACCATATCATCACCCTCATATCACTCCATTTGACCCCCACACCCTCAAAATAGCCTAAGGATGAAGAAAAGGGCTTAAAAACCCCCAAAAGGAGCCCAAAGTACTCTCCTAGGAGATAAAGCCCCCAAAATACTCTCCTAGGAGATAAAGCCCCCAAAAAGGGGCTAAAACCCTAAAGGGAGCTAAAATTAGGGCAGAAGGGGCTAAAATCCCAAAAAAGGGGCTAAAGCCCAGACCAAGGGCTTAAAACCCCAAAAAAGCTATAAAAGGAGGGTGGGGTGTCACTCTCAAAACACCTCTCTTGCATATTGTTATGCTACCCGTGGATGCCTTGAGACACCTTGGCATCTCAAGCAAACACATCCCTCTCTCTTCCTCTCATTTCCCCCATTGAGCCATGGCTCCTCTTCCATTACTGACTGAGATAGGGAGGTTCTTCCTTCCACCCAGGGCATGGTGGCCAATTTCACCAAAGGAGGTATAATATTGTTGTTTTTCATGCATTTTTATAGCTTAGTTTTTTTCTAACCCTTGTTTATTGGTAGGTTTGTTTATTAACATGTTTTGCAGGTTTGTTTTTGATTAATAGATTGTTTGCAGGTTGCCAAGGTGAAGCCCTAACAGTGTTTGCAAAGGGGCTCACGACCACTATTTTCTTGCTTCTCCTTTGCTTTCTTTCTGTTAGTTCATTTTCTACATTTTCCATAGGAAGGAACCTATCCTTCCATCCTAGTATGGAAGGTAGCCATTCCTGGCCCTGTAGCAAGGAGAAATCCTTGCTACTGAACTGGGGACCATACTAGGTCGATCCCACATGATCCCTGGGTTAGTTTTCAAAGTTTATTTTCTTGTTTATTTTTTTTCCCTAGGTTAATTTTTTCTGTTAAATGTAGCTTAGATTGTTGTTTATTTACATTTTTAGTTATTGTTGAGCCTCCTCAGGGCCAATCCAATCCCATTTGGCCATAGTACTAGTTACTGTCGGCCATTCTATGATTTGCAAATCACTCAACTGTGCAAAACCGGTCGAACCGAATTTCTGAAAATTCACCTGTGTTCGGGCTCATTTTCGGCCCAAATAGTTGATCCATTTGTGAATCTGGTGTGTTTAGGGGTAAAAGGGTCCGTTTCCGAAGTGGGTTTTCAACCATTTGAGGTAATTCCTCACTATTGGATCAGAATCCACTTCGCAAAACCAGGAATTTTACAGGTGCGCAACCCATTTTTGGGCTTCACTGTTTGCTTTTATTGGGACTGTCAGTGCGGCTCAACTGCCTCTATCCATCTGAACCATTTCATTTCTATTTCTGTTTCATTTTATTGCAATTTCATTTACATAACAAAGTGTAAGTTAAATACTCAATGGGTTAATGAATGTAGTTCAACTAAAATTGACAATAAAATTAATAGTCTTGCTTACCCTTCCTCCTCTACCTAGTCATCACCCTTAGGGGTATTCTGGGATATGACGAAGGAAAATCTCATATAGCCCTAGGCCCTTCATTGAATATTGTTCGAAAACCATTAAAACCGGATGACCTGAAAGGTAGAGGGGGTAGAGAATGAGGGATTCTCACGGCGCTAAGCATCCTCCCTCTTGACCAACCTTGCATTCAGGAGGTGACTTGTGGATCTATGGATAGGCTTAGTCCCATTGTGTTGAGAGCCAAACACCTTCTCTTGGTTAAAGAGGAATATCCATGTAAGGTAGTCATCTAGTTAGGCCATCAACATTCAAGGTTAAAAATGTATCTGTTTACAAATTTATGATTACTCAATGCTTGCATCCACAATGACATGAACTCTACCACAATATGATGAATTCATAAACCATTTGCAGCTACCAAATACCAGAAAGACAGAAAAAAAATACACCATACCAAGTAATCAACCCAACTCATTTCATGACGCTGAGAGAGCCTTAAAATTTATCAATTTACACTAAGTTCAAACAATTTGCAGTCTTTGAGGACATAAGCCCCTGACTTCTTCAACCATGGGAAGTACTTGGGCTCTGCCCAAAAACTCATTGTGAGGAGTACCACGGGAACCCCAAAGTAGTTGGCCGCTGAGAGGAATTGCCAAGCGAAATGGGCAATGACCCCCACCGATTGAGTAGAAAATGCACATGAGGAAAAATCCAAGCACTATCTTTTGGCAGTCTTGGTGGCCAAGTGACCACCTATAGCCAATAGGAAGCCATTGAAACTGGGGTCCAAACATCATTCCCACTATTTTGATAAAAATTTAACACAATTGATCCCCCATGCTCTTCCTCATGCCTAAGAGGCAAACCACCACCATTCGGAACGTTGAACTGACACAGTCGGGCCTATTCTCGACAACCTCGCATACCATTAGAAGGCCACATAGCCTCTGATTCAGATTTAGACCCATATCAGTATGAACCAAACCTCCACATAGCACCATCAAGGCCCATGGATGGTGAAAATCCGGATCCATTTTGTAGCATAACCATAGCAAGTGGACCCATGTCCACACCACAACCTGTCACCAACAACCCTGCAGGTGGCCTAAGCATAGTTATGTAAACTGTCATCAGTCATCTGCCACCACCCATAGTGACTGTTGTTGCCTTTCACACACCTGGGTCACGTGGCGTAAATCTTCAAGCCACTCGGTGTGTCCTTGGGGGAAAGTCTCGAGTCAAGGCTGTCACCTTGTTCTTGACTCCTCCGTTTAGGCTCAACTCCTAATGAAGCCAAGGGGGGTAGACCCTATTATGTTACTAAGGAAAATTTACTAAGTAAGGTGATGTTAAACTGAATGAGTTACTTAGGATTTCGATATTTAACTATGGACAATCAAAGATGGCAAGATACAAAAATGAACACACGAAAGCACAATGCTGAGACACAATATATATATATATATATATATAAAGAAGGAAAAAAACCAGTTCCTTAGAATGGAGTCAAAAAATAAGATCAATGTACTTGCATGTGCTTGGAGTGAATGTTTTGAGATTGCCTCTTGGTACGTTTTAAGTTAAATTTGAAGTGTGAGTTGATTAAAATTAGGCGAAGGGGGGGACTCCAGATATACCCGAGAGTACTTGGAGTATGTCCAAAACTAAACCTTCACGGCTACCTACAAGGAAAATTTGGGATAAAATGGAGTCTCCGGGTCTATTGTTCATAACGCACCCGTTAGGGTGTGACAGAGATCGGCGCCCCGAGGTCACTTTTCAGAAGTTCCCGCTTCCTTTGGGTATTTTGCCACCGTGATGGTTTGATCTAGGTGTTGGATTTTCACCTGTTGGTTTGTTAATTTGGGAGAGTGAGTCCTAATTATACTAGTCACTCAAGTGCTTTTGATACAGCTTGATTGATCAGACGAACCGCAGCTAAGTGTAGAGCATACACACCGGAGTCTTGTCAATTTTAATAAATTTTCAATGGGTGTTCTTGTTTAAAAGAAAACCCTCCAGGAACCTCTTTTGATCCAAGTGGATATCAATCAAGGAATCAAGGAAGGGTTAATTTTATAATAGCTGAAAAACAAATGATAGGAAAAAGAAAACAAATACACAATTCTAGTTTCCTAATTAGTCCTACGACGAATCTCTTTCCCCTTTCGGGTCAATCGGGAAGTCGTGGGGTAAGTATTACGATTACTTTGAAATATAAAATATGGAATATGAAATTTATAACGAAATAAATTATACAACCCTGCATATTATAACAATACAAGTTTGAAAAGAAATGAGCAAAAAGCAACAAAAAGGACACCGATGCAAATCCCCCTAGGGGAGATGGGGAATGGGATCGAAAGAGCCTATTCAAAAAAATATTTTTATTAAAAGTGGTTATGATATCATAGAACTGATATAATTCCTCTTGATCCTTATATGGAATGAAATCAAGAGCTTACAAAGTGAGAAAATTAAAGGTTTTAGTCAAATGGGAGACCCCTAGGGGGATTTGAACGCTCCTGAGGCCACCTCCGAACAGAAGCTTCCTTTATTTTCTGTCAAACCTGCTAAAAACAAGAAATAATATAAGACTGAAATATTCCCAAAATCACTCTGAAAGTACCTTTGGTTCAGCTCACTTTTAACCAAAAAAGGTAAGCTGAAAACTAGTTAAAAGGGGAAAACAGGAACCAAGGAAAGCAGGATTTCCTTGGGATATTGGATTTCCTTTTGGGAAGCCAATGAGCTGGGAAATTTTATTTCAGAATGTGAATTTTTAATGTACAGAAAACATAAATCAAATGCATGCAAGCTACGAATTTTCTTTAAAATTACATGCAAAAAAGGACGATTTCCCTAAAGCTAGATCTAGAAAGCTTATGAAACCTTTTAAGAGAAAGATCTAGAATATGGGCTTTGAGAGGATAGATCTATGTTGAAATTAATTTTAAGATGATATATCTAAACAAAATCAAAGCTATGAACAAAGTAACTAGGTAAAAGAGTTGATCTTGAGGGAGGAAGAGGAGGAGAGAAATGCTGGTTTCCTTGAAGATCCACAGTGGAGCTTTCAGGTGGAATGTCGAGGGAATACTACCTTTGGAAGGTATTGGAGAGAGTGAAGAAGCAAACTAGATCAGCATCCTCTCCAATTTAGGAACCTACAGCTCAGCTGAAATCAAGAAACTTGCTGAAAAAAACTTGTGAGATCTGATTAGTACATACACAGAGATTCAAAATAACATGCATATAAGCTTATTGTTAGAATAATCCGTCAGGATTATTGTAAATAAATAATAGGAATATGAATATATAGGAAGGCGAAAAGGCTGGTAATCAACCGCCTCATGAAATGTATAAATATAGGCATTTGCATTTGAATAATCAATTGGAATCGGGAGTTATTACCAACAAGTGGTATCAGAGCAGGGCTGTCTGCCATAACTCCTGCTGCATTTCTGCCCATTACTGGCATTCTTCTTGCCAGTCCATTGCCAGACTGCTCCATCAGTCTGCCAGTGGAGTCGCATGCAATGTATGCGTTACTCCATCTGCTGCGTTTATTCTCTGCTTGAAAAACTCAGACATTGTGATACCTAACCCTAATTTTTTGAGTTGAATGAGTCGCCCTCCTCCTCTTGCATATTGTTGTTGAGGCTTTGCCTTCGCTCAGACTGCTGCAAACATCCACATCGTAAGTTTTTTTGAGACCTCGCCTGGACCATCTACAATAACTTTCGCCGAGTTTAACTTGGATGCTGAAGCGGATTCCAGGAGCAATATTCCTCCGTTGAAGGATAGAACCGCTTCATTCCTTCCCTTGTTGGGATTTCTCCTTGGCCATCTGAGCGGCCTGAGAGGCCTTTTCTGCTGCGGACTGAACTACTCCCTTGGTCATTTTGGTATTATTATTATATCTGCGTTGAGCAATCGACCGCTCCGTTCCAGTAGCCAGATCAATCTTAATCATCCGTAGAAAATCAAGCAGATTCAAGGAGCTGTCAATTGACACCTCCACAGCTGATTTTCCAGATTGAAATACATCCCTTAGAGAAGCAAAAAATCATTCCACTCTCCATTACGGAATTACATCACACGAGATGGCAATGCACTCTTGATATTGTTATACTGGACCGTTTCAACATTAAATCCAATTGTTGGAACAGTGGAAACCACTTCTCCCATCTGCAGCCATAGAGAATCGTGGTTTTCCCGCCATTGTCGAGGCCGAGGACGTGAATGGTGGAACTGCTGCGAGCTGAACCCTAATTTTTGCTGCGAGCTGAACCCTAATTTTTTGCCTGGTGCGGTGAGCTATGTGGACCTG
>LPNX011132079.1:28864-41007 GCA_001517045.1 Pseudotsuga menziesii | reverse complement strand
GTTTTTGAACTCATCTCAAATTGGGTCCACTATATTTTGGTTGATGCACAGCAAATTAGCTCCATGTGTGCTTCTCTATCTCTAGGGCTGTGGGAATAATATCTGTCACATGATCTAAATTGCACGACATAGCATTTTATAGATTTAGGGCCAGCATGGCTTCAATGAGATAAAACTTCTTCTGGGGTCCTTTGATTGCTCATTCAAGCTGATAAGCAAGTCATTACAATCTATTACTTTGTTGGAGGGTATTTATCTGTTTAAAAACTGGCACTTTTAACTCTATTTTGTCCTTTGAAATGACAAGATTATAGAAGGCATTGATTGAATGTAGAGATGGCTTCTAGCAAGAGAGAAATTTCAAAGAGAACATAAACATGGATTTACTCTGAATTTTTTGGGTGAATGAAAAAATGACTAGTGCAGAAGGAAAAGCAAAGAGGCCCATCAGATTCATCAACAGTATTCTTGTTGGTCACAGTTGTGTTTTATAAACAATAGCTCCAAGTCACTTATAATCACAACTTTAAGCTTACAAGGAGATGCAGAGTATTCAAAATAAAAGGGTCTTACCTCTTGATTATCCCCAGTCCTCTTTTTCCCATTACAAGTGCAGCAAGATTGATTCTTACAGTTTCATGACAAAGTGCTTTACCTACGTCACCCTCCATAATCCTAGCTTCTGTTTTCACCTTTTCATTGGAAAAATTACAACATAGCAGTCAAAACCAATGGACTAACATTCTCTAAGAACTACATTTACAAGGTTTCTTATTGGAATTACCATGGAAACTTCATATGCTTCTATTGCAAGCCTTTCCATTAGACCTTATGTGGCATCAAACAACACCTCATCATCTGAATCTATGCTTTGAAGCATATCACAACAAAATAGAACTCTTATTAGTATGAAATCATCTATGGTACAAAAGAAGGTAAGTTTAAATAGAAGCCCAAATATATTTAACCAACTCCAAAAAAACTCTTGTAATGATTCAAAATGTGATATGGAACATGATCATCCAACACATAAATTGATCAGCACAAGCTATTCATAAGTGAGTTACAACTTGCCCCAAAAGAAGAGAGGAAGCTGATATTCCTCTTTCTCAGAAGTTCTATTGCCCTTTTCGGGATTTCTCGGCACTCTTATTGAAGGATATTGTGCCTGATGAATCAGGAAGCTCAAGTGGGGCAGCTACTGCTGTTGCAATTAAAGAATCAGAATGCCCTGAATGCCGAAGGTTATTCTATGCTCAGTGTGGTGTGCCATGGCATGCAAGTTTAGATTGTTCTGAATTCCAGAAATTGTCAGATTCTGAGAAAGAGAAATGTGATATGATGCTATTCAAGCTTGCCAAAGAGAGTGAATGGCAACGGTGTGCAAGCTGCAAACATATCGTTGAAAGAAGTTCTGGATGCTCTCATATGATTTGCAGGTCAGTAAATTGGTAAAGCTCCTTATTTTCGTAAATATAATTGCCTTCAAGCAGGGATGTTGTGAATTATTTCTTCTGATTGAAAAAAATGATGGTCCTCATCCTAACTTCTTGTTGATACAACACTTTTCAATTAGTTGTGGTTATGGTGTCTTTACTTTGTGTCCATAGATACCTGAGTATTACCAGATAAAAAGCAAAGCTACTAACTAATTGTCCATGGCTTAGAAAGTATGTTTCCTAAATTACATAGTTTTGTAAGTACCCATTATTGGTTTTGAACTGAGTGAAAACCAGTCTAAGTTTATGTTTCAAAGTCCAGAGATGTGGGTAGTGAGCATGCAGCTCTATTTCCAGACTGAAACTATAGGAAACTCAGTGCAAATAGAAAAAATACCAACCATTTAAACACCACTTATGTAAAAAACTCTGAGTAATGAAAACTACCACTGCAATTTGCTGTTCATTACAGGAAATTGAAGGGTTATTGTTTATGTATCTAAAGCAGAAGGCTAGCTGAAAAATATTGTTGTGGGTGGTGTTTTAGGTGTGGTTACGAGTTTTGTTATAAATGTGGATCAGGCTGGATGAAAGCTAGAATTCCCTGCAATTGCTCTGGGTAGAGATAAGTTTTTTTTGGATTTGGAGCCAGATAAAATGCCAAGTTTTGAAAGCCATATTTGTTATATATATGGTTTACCAAATTCCACTGCAATTTCTTTTTTTACCACTTCTTTCAAAATTCAGAGTAGCACTGGTCTGGTTTCTTAGGACTGTGGAAGACATTTCTCCTTTTGAGGTAGCTGATGCTGGAAAATGTGAATTCATTTTAGAACATGAACTGTAATGTTGAGTTGTTTGCAATTTGATTCAGAACCAACCAATGGTGGTTAGGGGCCCACCCTTGAGGACACCAATGACCCCCTAACTGAAGCATGTCTCATCCCATTGGCTATATGAGTTATAATTACTGACGATTGTGCTTTTTCTTGTGTATACTAGAATGCTAGAGTTTATAGCATGCCCAGGAACCCCCAGGAACCAATGATAGCATGCCAAACATAAATGTACCTAGAATCATACAAATGTAATATAAATTCAGAACATAGTAGCATGCCAAATCAACTATGGGGGGAAGTAGTATGCGTATTAAAATAAAATTTTGAATATATCATCTATTCACTATACAAATAATGTAACTTATGCATTCATGAGGCAAGAGCTATAATGCAGGGTTTAAAGCATATAGATAAATAAGGAGTATTAATTAACTAATTCCTGATGGACAGCTAAAGAAGCTTACTTTAAATTGTGGCTCTCTTTTGCTTCTGTAACAATGTGTATGAGGCCCAAAGCAGAATCCTCTTGTCTCTCACCAATCTTTCTGAAACTTGCAATTTTCTTTTATATGTGTCAGCTGATTTGCAAAACTGAGTTACGAGCCCATAGAATGATTAGAGTTCCATTAGAAATCCAAGAATTGAAAGGAAATTATCTTCGAACAACAAATAGAGATGAATTATTGTCTCCAAATGTCATAGTTCAAACAAAAAAGGAGATCAAACCTACTTTGTTGAATAGCCAACTTGAGGAGGCTTTGCATTAGGGTCCATTTTAACAGATTTCCAACCATAATCGATAAACAAAAACTTCGAAGAGGTGCCCCCTTTCTCTAGACTATTAAAGAAATAAAAAAACCATAATCATTTTAAACTGGACCTTCAGGATAATGTCGATGTGTAACTATATATATACACAATTTAATATACATTTATAGAACATACAAGTGGCCTGGAAAAACATTCTACCTTTCTAGACCTTGTTTTACTCCCTCAGCTGAGACATCTGTGTAAAATGCATCCCTTGCACACCACCTGAACCAGTTGAGTATGTTAAGTAACTGCAAGACAAATATCAAAACTCTAAGCTAACAGTGAACCAACAAAGACTTATAATGACTTGGTAAAACAGTACACATATACTTGTTATTCTCAATTAAGATTCAATGTGAGCTAAACATTTTAGCACACATAACACATTCAGACATCGTTGGAAAAAACCAAGGTTCAATTCCACAAGAAATTACCCGTCTTTCTTTCACGATGAACAAAGGTTTTAGAATGCCTCTCTGCATCCCTGTGCTAGCAACAATTGATGTTATTCATATAGTATTGATGCTGGAATATGAGAAGTTCCAAAAGGAAGGAAATAAAATACAAAAGTTGAAATATAGCAAGGGTTCTCACTTTACTGCACTAGTAATCACTTCATATGGATCAGTTCCAGCCCCAAGAAAAACTGAATAAAATCATTGAGTTGTTTCAACAGCAGGATCTCCTGGAATGTCAAATATGAAGTAAATTCAAGAGAAAATAAAAAAGACTAATTTTCTCTTGAGAATTTACAGTTAGAGTTATGTTAAGTCTTACATGTATTAGATATAATAAATTTATACCATTCATAATCTCTGCAATTCTTACCACTTTCCAAAGAGATTTTGAGCTCATTGTTTTCATTTCCTTGAAAAAATGCTCTGAAAGATCCTTCCAATAGTGGCAAGAAAACAATATAGATTGTTGGCTCTCCAATTCCATCACCTACACCAGTACTCAAAGGTGAACCTTTTCTACCCTCGACTAGCAAAAACTAAGTCTCAAATGGGACAGCTTTCCCATATGAACCCATCCTCTCTTTCATCCACTAGAGCTTGAAAGAGAACAAAGACAAAAAATGAAGGCCTCTGCAAAAATGCATATAAAATACATCCATCGTAACCGATAGAAAAGAATTGTAAGCTGAATAACCAAAAAAATCCCAAAAACGTGCACTTCTTGCAGCTGTCACAATGCATTGTAAAAGTCTTGAACATCAAAGATGACAATCTCAAAATACAACACTTTGGTTCTAAGGAATTCATACACTTAAGCAAGCACTTTCTATAAATTAATGAAACCCACTCCTCACCATAGCACAAACAACCAAACTAAAGAAAATAACATCATAATAAAGTATCCTCCTACATGGTGTGCCTCCTTCCACAAAAGACTTCTCCAAACCAAGGGTGTCTCACTCTAAAACATCAACAAAATGCTTGAAAGATGGTAAGATCTTCCAAGTAAAGAGGAATTATGATGAAACTTGGGAAGAAATCCTTTAGCAATTCCTAACAACTCATGAATATTTGTTTCTACTACAAGGTGAAGCATAGACTATATGTCTATGAGGAAAAATCCTAGTAATCATATGAATACTTGACAGAGTAAAAGTGTTTAAAGATGACAGAAGATGTAAGGAAACTTAGATGACCTAATGCGATATTGAGTATAAACATACTCGTTGAGCATATTTACGAGTGTGTTGGGAAGTCTAGCAAAGCTTGTTGAAATCTTGAAGAAATAATGTTAAAATAAAAGTGTTATCAAGAGTACCTCTCTAGATTGGAAATGAATTGAGAATTTAAGGACTGTTTGAAATAGACCTTATTCACTTTGCAATAGGGAATCTTCTCATTATCAAAAGCATTGTGACATTTTCTAGGAGTGACTATCATAGGACCAAAAAAAGACTGGATTGTGTATAGAGCAGTTTGTAATGGCAGGCATAAGCTAGGAAAATGTAAAGTGTACAAGAAGAACAACAATGATGAAGATCATTAACAAAGGAAGCATGAACACAGGGGGGATATGATCAAAAAGTCAAAATTCCTGAGCAAATTTAGTAGATGGAGAAAAGTATGCATCTAGATCTTACGAAAAAATTAGAGTTTAATGCATCTAGATCAATTCAAAAACCCTACTATCAAAGTCAATACAATTCATTTCATGCCTTCATATATATAATAGAAAAAGGGGGAGATAAAACATGCTGGTCATAAAAGATTGATGGAAATGCATAAGCAGCAACCATATTTAGATTATTACAGGTAGAATTTAATATAGCAGCAGGACCAACAACTACCTGAAAAATATAAACAAGCATAAATAAGGCAATAATACCCTTCAAATATCCATAAATTATCTCAGGCATCTCAATGTTGCTTGAGCGATCATCACAAATAAAGGAGTTCTTACCCACAAACGCAGAACAACAGAGAAGGTACTCCATGGGCAGGCATCCGAAACCTTCAAACCACATGCTCTCCCAGCAAATCACGGGCTCTTGTAGCTAAAGAAAGAATATTTACGAGTTAATTGCAAATGTTGAACACCACATAAACTAGGTTTCAAATCACAAGCTCTGGCGGCTGATGAAAAGACCTACTAGATACCGAAAGAGGAGGAAATTAGGTACATCTGATTGGAAATTAAGAACTCAAGACAAAACCTTAACAATGAAAAACAGATGGAGGGGCTATCCATACTCTTTTTTACAAGTGTTTGTTCACCAGACTACTGGGATAATCCTTTTTCCAAGTTAGCATAATCTTTATCTTGCATTTGAGCAATTTCTAAAGCAATTTCAGAGTTCTAGGGTTATACACAAATTTTAATTAAAAAAAAGGGTGATCAAATTTAACCAAAAAAAAACATTACAAACTCATACCAAAGAGAAATTGTTCCAATTACAAAAATAACAAGCAAAAGAACATTACAAGACTAAATTGGCCTATTGAAATGTACCTTGCGATCTATTCATACAGCAGAAACAAGACTGAGAAGATCAAGCTTCATTTAAAGCAGATTCACCCCTCATTGTTAATCCCTCTGTGCTATGATTAATTCCAAGATTATTTGGCACTCTAATAGCAACTAGTACCCAAAATGATATCATCATCTGATTCCTAAGTCATAACCCCAAGGGATCCATTAGATCCTTGCCTTCTTACAACTCAAAGTCGTCTTCCAGCTTCAATGTTTGGGAAACAACCTTCTCTTCATAATCGTCGACCACAAAATAGGGATTGTGCTCAATCGGACGGAACCTGTAACCAGTGAACACATAGAACGCAAGGGTTACCAATTCTCCAGCCATGACACTAGTCTACGAATACCGGTAAGAAGTTATGGTGATCAGAGCATAAACTACAACGCGAGTGAAGTAAATATAGTAGACCACCACAATGTAATACTGTCTGAACAGAGTCAACTTCATCAGATTCACAACTGCCTTGCCGTTAGTATGTGTAGCCTGGTACAAATTTTATAGACCAGATAATGGGGAACAAGACATCACAACAACAGATCATGTAAACTAGGAGAAACACCTGGTTCCAGGCAAGCCAATCCTTGGCATACGACCCAGTCTCATCGATCACCATAGTAGCAATATTGTCTAAGACTTGCAAGGGAATGAAAATAATGAGAACTTTCTTCTCCTTACCTTGCAGGTAGGGTTTATAGAAGGACCAGCCGGTGCCAATCAAGACAATCAGGGTAAAAATCATAATTCCCTTCAGAAAACTAAAAATATAAAACAGATCATCCCATCCATGGGTTTTTTCGGTTCTCTTAATGAAAGACTTGTCCTCTTCCTCGTAGAGTAGATTCAGAGCTTTCAAATAGACGAGGTCGGCCATGAATACATGGGTCCGGTAGGTTGTAAGGCAGTTTTTCATAACCACGTAGATCCAAACCCCAACCAACGCAACAGATATCAAAGACAGTGAAAAAAAGATTCAACAGAAGGGTTTCACTAGCCAAAAGATAATGCCTGGTGCCATCACCGCCCCCCTCAAGATTATAAATAACTGTAGTTACATACATTGAAACCCCGATGTCTCAGATACAATTGGCAAAGACCAAAGTAAACTGGTTTGCTTCGAGCTCTTTGAAATTTTTGTTGAAGGGAAATGAATTCTCCAAATCCTTAAATGTAAGGAGGGGTGTGATGAGCTTACTCTCGAGTACACAGTGAATTTCTCCATGTTCCAGATCTTGCAAGACATGAAGCCGGACATCTCTGGTGCTCAAGAAGAACCCCATGGACTCCAGGTCGATATCATTTTCCTTGATGGCCTTGTACGAGGAATCCTTCACATAGATTTCCAGGAGGCCTTTGTGTGTGAACCCGAATTCCTCGAAGGGAATGATGAAATGGTAGTTGGATCGAATATCTCAATGTCGGATTTCAACTGGACAAAAGGGAAAGAACCCCTAAAAATTACCTTGATTTCCATTGCAGAAACCCTTGAATTGGACTCCATCCTGAAGATCTGAGATGAATATTTCATTGCATTGTAGTAGTGCCCTGGTAATCACCAAAATGTCGTGCAGAGGGAAGAACACAAGGAAAAATGGCCATAGATTGAAACACACCTTGTGCCATTGAAGCCTTGAACAGGGTCACCTTGGGCTTTAGCTTGAGTGAAATGTAAGATTGTTCTACATTGGCACCCACCACTTCACGTTGGCGCCAAAACCCAAATTGTGAAACTACACTAACATGATAGAATGAAATTTGTATTTGTTTATCTTGAATTCTATCATATTTGTATTTGCTTAACTTAATTTTTTTATATATATTAATAGTATATAATAAAAAATAACTTAGCATATTTTTCTAAAATTTTATATGTATTATTAGTATATAATAAAAAATACTTAGTAACATTTTTTTTTAATTTATAATGTAAATAGTTTAATAATTAATATTATTTATAAATAAAATATTTAAAAACAAATGTATATGGGTATATTTGTATAGTTATTTTCAAATATATAAGTAATAGCTTACCGCTAGGACATTGTCATGGTTAATTTACCCCTAGGACATTGTCATATTTAATTTGGTGTTAACAGTGGAGTTGTAACACATGAGGCTCTACAATTTACTAAGTTCTAGGGTGTCTATGAATCCATTTGTACTCTTAGAATTTAGTAAAATATACAACTTTGTCAAAATTGTAATTTTTCATTGCCGAACTGATCCACAACTAAAAATGACCAAATAAATGACCAATTGTTATGTGGTCATTTTTTTCTAGATACCCTGTGACCAAAATTGGTCATTTATCTTGGTCTTTTTTAGTTAGCCCGCTTAAATTTATCAATTTTGGTCATTTATCCCTTGAAAAAAATTGTGGTGACCAAAACTTTTGGCCTCCTGGTCACTAATCTGTCATTTTGCACTAGTGCCTGGAAACCAATACCAGTGACCTATAAATGAGGGATCATAACTAGAATGTGAAGGTATTTTTGGTGAAGGATCATATACGAGAGTAGAATATTCATCCCTAACCTCGTGAGGTGGAGAGGAAATCTTAGGAATCTCATCCTCGTGATCTCCCATTGTGTGTGAATAAAAGTGAGAAGTAGTCCACCCGGACTGTCTGCTTCTCTCTCCCAAAGGAGGAGGAGACGTGGATGGTGAAAGTCCTGTTAAACGATGAGAACGGTGAAGTGCTACACCAGAATCCACAATGACTCAAAAAATTAAAAGACTTGATCTAATTGCGCAAACCCTAAGCAAACTAGCATGCACAGAGCATACACCTATAAAATGTAAAGCCAAATCACAAGCAAACAAGGGCAGGATATGTGACCTCCTGAATCAAGCAAGTATGTCTCGCCTAGGAGAGTCTTGAGACTCTCATACACAACAAGTAGAGGTTCGTAACCAATTATAGTGGCCCTCAGCTTCAATGCATATAGCGACTATGCTGTCCGACCCCTACCTGGCCAGGACACCTATAGAATAACCTCTATGAAGTACCCCCTCGATAACTTAGGTAAGACAACTAAGGTCACCTCAATATAATCAATGCTCAGGTGGATAGTCGCAGGTGGGATTGACCATATGGGTAGGGTAGCAAAGCCTGAAACTCTCGAAAGAGCGCCCAAATACGAATACAATCCTAGAAATATCTCCAGTGCTACTCAATTATGACCAGGGTTCATCCTAATCAATAATCACTCGCACTACCTCATGCTTAAATCTCTTGTAAGAGGAGGATCTTGAGAAACACTAATTATATAAAGGAATTTCACACTCTCACCTGGACAGACACATAAATGTTTCGTTTAATGGTCTTGGAGAATTTACTCACAATGAACTATTCCAAGACCCTAAAACCTAGTCTTATTAGTGCACCCTATAAAAGAAAAGACTGTAATTCATTTTATTATGCGTTGATTTTAATTGGCTTATTACTCAAAAGGGAAAATGGTCGTGCAACTAATGATGTTATGACGCAACAAGAAGTAAAATGCACACCTACCAATCAATGCAAATGCACTGTGTAAAATGAAAAATGGGGTATGCTACTACGTGAAGTGCACAATTTTCCTTCAAATGAATATGCAATCATTCCTATATGAAAATCTAACTAATACTTTCCAAGCAAACCTAATTCAAGTACCATGCAAAATGCAAAATTCAAACAATGCATAATGATGCAAAAAGCAATGTTTTTGTATTTTTTTGAATTAAATGAGATAAAAAGAAAAAGTATGACTCTACAACCCCCAGACTCTCCAAGCACTACCAGACATTACCCAAGCAAAGCACCAAAGGTAAAAGAGACCTAATGCACTAATCCCAAAACAAAAAATAGAAAATGAAATGACAAGAACATTTTCAAAAATTTTAAACTAAAAAGTGTCTCTGGTTAGAAACAAGGGTGTATACAGACTCCAGAAGCATCCAAGAAGACTCAGCAATCATCCAAAATCACCCAGAAACACTTAATCTTCCCCCAAAAGGAAGAACTTAGGGCATACGTGATTGTTTGCAGAAAATCCGCGTATATATGCGGCTATTGTAGGAAAACCCACGTGTACACGCGACTATGAAGGCAAAACTCGCGTACAAGAAGAAAAAGAGATAAAAAATAAGGTAAACAAACAAGCTGAGACAAAATTTACTCCTATCAGACACTACTAGGCAAACATGCCCCCAAGCCTAACTCAGAAATAGAGAAATCAAAGCAATTCAAGAACATTGAATGCCGACAAATCCCCCAAAGGAAATGACTAGAAAGTCCCCAATATGGTCGCCAATTCTGTTACGGAGAAAACTTCCTATGACTTAGGGTACCACAACAAATAGAGTAACCACAGAAATCAATCCCTTCCCAATATGCAAGAGAAATAAACATCTAACACTAAAGGATCTCGAAACATACCTTATTCCGGATGGTTGATGTAGATCCCCGTTGAGCCTTTCCAATCCCACTTGTGTTATCAATTTGCTCTCTCAACAATAAGCAAACAAGACAAGCATGCTATATAATTGTGTTAGACCTACTCTAGCATATATAATCAATAATGTATAAGCAATTAAAAGCATCCATGGACTCAATAATCATTTAAATGCACATCATTGGACAGGAAAAGATATTTCTATTAATATAAATCAGAGGTTATAAGAATGACAACCTCTATTGGCACGTCTGCGAATTGGAGAAACTGAGTCCTCCGCCTAGGCCTCCACCACCTCAATCATCCATCTCTCAATATCATTTTAGGACATTTAGACACTTAGGAGTTAGTTAAGATCAACTTGTGTAATATATCCGTTAGGTGAAAGTGTGTTTCTTTAGTATGCATTTGTAAATATTCTAATCCGATGGTCATGATATGTTCTAGACATAGAGTGATCTGACGATTCAACTTGTCTTAGATCATACCTACCATTGATCCATGGCTTAACACTCGATTGGTCTTTGATCTCTATTTAAAGAGAATAGAGGGTCCTTAGCTACTTGATCGATTATGAGAAGCTCATGTAACTTTCTTTCTTTTCAATAATAAATTACTCTAAGTAGCTATTTGGCTGGGGTCATGCATTGTTTCCCTCTCGAGGGTTTTAACCATGTGACAAACATCAGTGTGTTGATCTGTGATCTACTTATGTGAAGTGGTTGCTCAAGGTGTTCAGTCTTTTGGGAGTACCCTGTGTACCCAAACATGGTATCCGAGCTTTTATGAAGAGCTGCTTTCGGTTTTGATCTAGATCTAGAACCGGTGTTGCTGAAACTTTGAAAAGATTTCTGGTTTTATATTTTATGTGCCTTTTTGGCTTGTAGGAGCTATTCCATTGTGTTCGGAGTGCTGTTTCCATTGGGAAATAGTTTTCGTTTCATCGAAAATTGTTTCCGTTTGTTCCAGAAACACCCATTTCGGCAAATCTGAAGGTATAATGTTACATTGACGAATTTGTTTTTTTTTAAATCTCTCATATCTTATCAGTTTTATTATTAGATCATTTTTGTTTTAGTCTCAGACCGTTTCCTTCCCTGACTACGTATGCTCTTTGCCGTGCACCTTGCGCGATCGTGGCGAATAAAAAACAGTAAGAGAAAGTTTTTTTCTTATCTTCTCAGCTATGTATGCTATTTGCTGTGCACATTGTGCGATCACGACAAATCAGAAACAGCGAGAAAACTTGAAAACGTAGACTTTCTGGGTAAGCTAACCAATATCTAACCCCATTATGTGGAAAAAGTTTTTTTTGTTTTTGTTTTTTGTTTTTTTGTGATTTGCAAAAAAAAAAAGGCAAGCACGGAGAATGAGAGAGAAGAGTAAAAAAAAAAGCCCCATTTCTCTTTCTATTCTTTTACGTATCTTTTAAACTTAGCTCACTTACTTCAAAGTTGCTTTATTTCTTAATAGGTCTTGAGTTCAAGTCTTATTAAGTTACTTTTTAGTGCATGCAATTTATATTTTCAAGTTACTTTATTGTAAAAGTGCATCTCTCATAAATAAAATAAAATAAAAAGTGAGTCACTTAAATCTTTTAATTTATTACCGCACTATTTAAATGTAA
>LPNX011132079.1:0-28528 GCA_001517045.1 Pseudotsuga menziesii | reverse complement strand
GGATAACCTCAGGGAAAGAAACAGAACCCACTGATGATGATAAGAAAATTAAATGGGAAAATAGATGTGATGAAGATCGTGGATTGATTGGGATGTCAATCTCTAATGATTTTCGATTCCACATATCTGGAATTGATGAACCTGATAAAGCTTGGGAAAAGTTGGAATCTGTGTTTGGTAAACACAATGAAATTCGGGGTCATCAACTTGAGAATGAGTTGATTTCCTTGAATCCAAATGATTTTTCATGCATTCAAGACTATTTATCCAAGTATAAAACTCTTAGACTCTTATGTGCAGAATGCAAGATTCAGAAATAAGACAAACAATGTATTTACCATATTCTTTCCAAACTTGAACTTGCATATTCTATTTTTGTATCTACATTCTACTCCATGAAAGAATCCTTGAGTGCAGCTAGCTATCAAGAGCTTAGTCTTGAACCTTTTTGTGATTCCTTAATTAGAGAGCAAGACAAGCTCATTCATCTTAGAATAATTAACAATGCAGATACATCTGGGAAAGCCTTATTGTCCCAATAGAAAGAAAAGTCCAAGCCTCCCAAGAAACAAAATTCTCACAATAATAAGCCAAACAACAAGGGTCCCAAACCCTCTCAGTCATCTCCTTCTTTAAAACATGACAAAGTATCCAAGCCAAAAGGAAAGAAGATTGAGCGTCATTGCAATTTTTATGGGAAAGATAATCATGATGAATCTAAGTGTTTCAAGGAGATGGCAACCTTGGAAGCATCAATGAAGAAGCACCACATCAGCCTAGATTCGTCTTCAGAGTTTAACTCTCATGGACATGCACTTTGTGTCTTTGGTTACTCTTATACTGCATCTTCTTCTTCTACTTCAAATGGATGGCTCATTGATTCTGGAGCATCTTACCATATGGCTAAGGATCAAGCCATCTTTTCTACTATGCATGAATGTAACACCAAACAAGTATTTGTTGGTGATGATAGATCTCTAAGTGTTGTAGGATCTGGAATAGATCCAGTAGAAAATGGTCATTTTAGTGATGTACTATGTGTTCCAAAAATTTCCAGCAATTTGTTATCAGTCTATCAAATTACTCATTTAGGTGAAGGTAAAACTGTGACATTTACACCTCACCAAGTTGTAATCAAGGATTTTAAAAATCCTCAAAATTTCCTTACTAATGGAACCTGTTGATGATATTACCATGTTGTACAAATTTAACAACTTTGGGTCCTCACCTTTTCCTTCAGTTTTTGTTGCTCATAGTGATAACTTGAGCAAACTTTGGCATGAGTGATTTGGTCACTTAAATTATCGCTCATTGCAACAACTATGTAAAGACAATATGGTGACTGGTCTTCCGATGGTATCTTGCAAGGATGGTGTTTGTTCCAGTTGTGTACTTGAAAAACATCATCGGGACAGTTTTGACAAACGTGCCTCTTGGCACGCCTCGATTCCTTTGGAGCTTGTGCATAGTGACTTGTGTGGTCCTCTTCCATCTGCATCATTTTCTGGTTTCAAATATTTCCTAACTTTCATTAATGACTACTCCAAATGCACTTGGGTTTACTTCCTAAAACTTAAGAGCAAAGTATTTAACATGTTCTTGGCCTACAAGGCCTTTGTTGAAAAACAATATGGTCATCAAATTATTAAGTTAAGATCTGACAATGGAGGAAGATATGTTAACAACAAGTTCACTACTTTCTGCACTGAACAAGGAATCCAACAACAACACACTGTTCCATATACACCACAACAAAATGGTGTATCTAAACGAAAGAACCACACTCCAAAAGAAATGGCTAGTTGTATGATCCACTCTAAGGGACTAAGTCTTCAATATTGGGTTGAGGCCATAAATTGTGCAAATTACATAGTTAATCGCACACCCACTAAAGGTTTACAAGGTATAACACTGGAAGAAGCATGGAGTAAAATTAAACCAGATGTAAGTCACTTTCATGTGTTTGGCTATGAAGCATGGGCTCACATTTCGGATGAAAAATGGAAAGCATTGCAGCCTAAAAGTGAAAAGTGCATATTTGTTGGATATTCTGAATATGTAAAAGGTTATAGAATTCTTCATCCCCATTCACATGATATAATCATTAGAAGAGATGTTGAATTTGATGAAAATCTCTTGGCCTGCGAGCCTAACTTAGCAGGTGTGCCATCTTTGGCCTGTCAGCCTGATTTGACAATTGTACCTTCTTCTTCTTCTTTTTCTTCCAAATTCCTTGATAGGTTTCCAACTCCAGTTTCTGATGATGATAGTGAGGATGAAAATCCACCTCCGCTTGCTCATGTTCCTCCAATTGCACCAGCACCAATGCCTCCTCGATGGGTCCGTTCAACATGTGAAGCAACTAGTGATCTTGTCGGTGATCCTAGAGATCAACGTCAAACATGTTCTTAGTTTCAACAAGCCTCTTCCCTTTTGGCTCAATTTTTCGAGAATCATGATCCATAAACTTTTGCAGAAGCTTCAGTAAATCCAGATTGGGATGCAACTATGAATGAAGAATATCGTTCCTTAATGGCGAATGATACTTGGGATCTTGTTCCTCTTCGAAAAGGAAGAAAACTTTTCAGATGTAAATGGGTCTATAGAACTAAGTATGCATCATATGGAAGTGTTGAAAGACTTAAGGCAAGGTTAGTTTCCAAAGTTTTTTCCCAAGTTGAAGGGATTGACTATAATGAAACCTTTTCCCCTATAGCAAAAATGAACTCCATCCGCCTGGTTCTTTCCCTTGCAGCCTTACATAACTGGGAATTCCATCAAATGGATGTTAAGTCAACCTTATTACATGGTGATTTACATGAGGAAATTTACATGGAACAACCTCTTGGATATGTTCATAATAACTCTAGCCTTGTTTGTCTCCTTAAGAAATCCTTAAATGGACTTAAGCAAGCTCCTAGAGCTTGGTATGCCAAAATGGATAGCTTTCTCCTTGACATTGGTTTTTCTAGATGTCATTCTGACCCCAATGTCTATACCAAGAAAGTAGGAAACCATCTCATCATACTTGTTCTTTATGTTGATGATCTTATCCTTACTAGTAGTGACCCTAAACTTATAACCCATGTGAAATCTAGTCTTAAGCAAAATTTTGAAATGACAAACTTAGGACATTTGCATTATTTTCTTGGTCTCCAAGTCTTGCAAACCATGTAAGGAATCTTTCTTTCCCAGTCTAAGTATGCTTGTGACCTTCTTCGTCGCTTCCACATGGAAGATTGTAAACTAGCCCCTTCTCCCTTCCAGTCTGGAGTCAAACTTCCTGCCACTTGTACTTCCCTTGAAGTAGATGTCACCTTGTATCATCAGCTTGTTGGTAGTCTTTTATACTTGACTCATTCCCATCCTGACCTTTCCTTTGCCGTTGGTCGTGTTACCCATTATATGCAAGCTCCTCATGAAAGTCACTGGAAAGCAGCAAAAAGAATACTTCGATATATTCGAGATACAATTCAGTTTGGGATTCATTACAGTACATGGGGGGAACCTTTGTTGGTTGGTTTCACTGATTCAGATTGGGTCGACGATCCTGATGATTGAAAGTCTACTGCAGGTTATGTTTTCAGTCTAGGATCTGGACCTATCACTTGGACTTGTAAGAAACAACAAGCTCTTGCTCTTTCTTCAACAGAAGCAGAATATCGAGCTGTAGTTAATGCCATTAAGGAAGCTTTATGGCTTCGACAGATCCTTTCGAAGTTTGGATTCGAGCAGCAGTAGCCTACTCCACTTTGGTGCGACAATCAAAGTGCCATCAAGCTTGCCAAAGATCCAGTTCTACATTAGCGTAGCAAACACATTGAGTTACACATGCACTTCATTAGAAATCTTGTTCATGATAGTGTTATTGAAGTTCTCTATTGCCCTACAGATGATCAAGTTGCTGACATCTTCACCAAGTCTCTTACAAAAGTGATTTTTTTTTAACTTCGGTCTATGTTAGGAGTTCAGGAATGTGTCCTTAAGGGGGGATAAGCTCTAATGCCTCCTTCCTTCTCCTAATAGTGCCACTTTTGTAAATCCTTCAATCCTATCCCAAGTTGTTCTTTTAGGGGGGATGTTAGGATATTTAGACACTTAGGAGTTAGTTAAGATCAACTTGTATAATATATCCGTTAGGTAAAAGTGTGTTTCTTTAGTATGCATTAGTATGCATTTGTAAATATTCTAATCCGACAGTCACGATATGTTCTAGACATAGAGTGATCTGATGGTTCAACTTCTCTTAGATCATACATACCATTGATCTGTGGCTTAACACCCGATTGGTCTATGATCTCTATTTAAAGAGCATAGAGGGTCCTTGGCTAGTTGATCGATTATGAGAAGCTCATGTAACTTTCTTTCTTTTGCATAATAAATTGCTCCAAGTAGCTATTTGGCTGGGGCCGTGGACTGTTTCCCTCTCGAGGGTTTTAACCACGTGACAAATATTGGTGTGTTGATCTGTGATCTATTTGTGTGAAGCGGTTGCTCAAGGTGTTCGGTCTTTTGGGAGTACCCTGTGTACCTGAACATAGCAAGCTCATAAGCAAAGGCAAGCTTGGGAAGAACAAAAAGTGCTCCAAAGGGACAAAGAGATGTAGACTCAAGTATAATCAAGCTTCGGTAACAATGGACTATAGTTTTCTTGCTCTTCAATTCCTCTCCTTTCAATGTATCCAAAGGGATCCTTATATAGTGCTTCAATGGGGTAATGAAATGTAAAATCCAAGCAATCTCAAGGCATATGGAAGGCCAAGAGACAAGTGACTCGGATCCACATCAAGGAAAACTCCAAAACTATTTCGCCTTTTGCACACTTCTCGATGTACGCGGGTTTAAGGGTCATATCCGCGTATATACGCAAGAATGGGTTTAAAAGTCATGTACGGCAAATAATGCAAGTTTTCAGGGATGATCTTGGAAACATCAAAGGTACAAAAATGGTAAATGGGGTCCAAAGAGTCTGCGGAGGGATAGGGAAGGCCATAAATATGTGATCTACCATGTGTGGTAAAATCAGTTGTAACAGCATCTTATCATACATAAAGGTACCCCAAGGGGTGGTGAAAGATGTTTTTTTCCTATCATCTGGATGCATAACTATTTGGTTGTAGCCTGAGAATCCATCAACCATTGAAATTCTCTGGGAACCTACCACCTTCTGCAAGATTTGCTCAATTTTGGGTAATGGGTAATTATGCTGCAATGAATATCTATTCAAATTACAAAAATATACACATAATCTTATCTCTCCATTCTTTTTCCTTACTGGAACCAGGTTAGCCACCCAAGATGAGTATCTAGGTGGAACAATGATTTTTTCATCCAATAATTTCTCCACCTCCTTCTCTATGACTGAAAATAAAGAAGGGTTAATTCTTCTTAATTTTTGTCTAAAAGGTTTCACATTTGGTTTCAAAGGAAACTTATGCTGAATAATACTGGTATCATAGGTTTTTAAGTTTTCATAAGACCAAGCAAAAATATCAACAAAATCCTTCAGTAATTTGACATACCTGTTCCTTTGTTCAAGTGAAAGAGATTTCAAAATTTTCACCATCATGGGATGCTCTTCTATGCCAATATTATAGTTTACAACATTCTCTTATGAAGATTGTATAGCTGGTTTCAATGTAGTATCATCTTTTGAAAAATTCCTTTCAAGGGGAACCAAACCTTTGGGAATAAAATTTCCTTTGAAATCAATAATTTTATGTCCAACAATTTCATTTTCTGAATATTCACCACCACATCCAACCTCATCATCTTGGTCCCGATCAATCAATGAATTTGAAAACTCTCCAGTTAACTCCAAGAACTTCTTTATTTCCAAATCATCTTAAAAAACCCTCCACTTTCTCATATTGTCTGGTACTGAAGGCCTATATCTGACTTCAATTGGATATCTTAACTGAGTCTTTTTTGGAATTCTGAAATGTGTGGCTACCAAAGAAAGTGAATCAGCTATCTGATAATGATCCCTAGGAATGAAAGAAATGTTAAATCCTATAAAATAATTATCAATCATATCGCACACCTCATTTATGTATACCTTCAACAAATCATGTTTTACTTGATATTTGTCCCTCACCTGTTGGACAACTAATTCGAAGTCACCATAAATAGAATTTTTCTGAATGCCCATGTCCTTTTCATCCTTTCAGCCCAATATTAATGCCTCATACTCTGTTGTATTATTTTTGGTTACAAATTCTAACTTATACATCAAACTGATCATCTCTCCACCAGGAGAAATCAAAACAATACCTGCTCTTGCTCCTTCCATGGATGAGGAGCCATCAAAATACATTTTCCATAGCTCATCTTTTTGTTCAACAATACATTTGATTGGCTTTTCCTTTTCTACTTGCAATACTAATATTGTCATCGCTGAAATGTAACATACAAGACCCCACATCCTTTTCTACAGCATAAAGTGGATGGTTTGTTGGGTCCTTATCATCGATGACAATATAAGCATATTGTAATTCCCTATACAGTCTCCTGTTTTCTCCTCCAAAAACAAGAATGGTTGCATATGATAAATCCATTTTAAATGTACCTCCTACATTCTTTTCCCAAGACCTTGAAAGTAAAATTTCAATCTTAGGAGTGATAATAGCAACCACTACATCCATAATAACACTTTTCATGGGTAACTGAGTCAAATTCACCACTAGAACCTTAATCACTCCTAGGCATTTAACAACTCTAGAATCAAATGCATATAAGTCCTGATATGGTTTTGTGATACTCAAACCAAGAGCCTCCATGACTGCTTTAGGCATCAAATTGTGAGAAGCTCCAGAATCCAATAAACAGTTGTGAATCATTTGGTCATGAACAATCAGAGTTATATAAAAAGGTGGAGAAAATTTTGAATCATTTTCAGTCTTATTAGCTAGTGCAGAACCAATAAATATTTTAGGATGTTCTTCTTGGAGATTCACAGTATCTGAAGGTATCTGACTAGCAGGTGAACCAATCATTTTAAGAACAGGATCTCAATAGCAAGGATTCTTCATTAATTCAGTAACAGGAACTCGAATCTTGATCTTACATAACTCATTTTCAAAATTAAAAGTTTGCACATTCCTATTCACTTCTTCAATATCTGCAACCTTATATTGATCATCATGATTGGGTCTTTTCTCTTGTGTTTGATTATATGACTTTTTAGGAGGAGGACCTTCCTTCTTTTTAGGAATCTGAGAAACCTGTTTTGGACCAAACCTCAAGTTAATAGACTTCTTAGGTTCAGAGACTTCAAGACCCAAATCACTTTTTGTTTGATAAATATTTGCATCAAAAAACTCATAATTTTGATAATCATGTTGAGTTAAGAAACCCTCTAACAATAATTCCCCAAATTAATTCAAATATTGATTTTAATATTCATACCGTGAAACCTCACCTTCCTTAATTTCATCAACTACATTGTTTTGGAGCAGAGGAGGAACTCTCTGATCTTCATTTTCTCTTCTTTCCCTCTGATGTCATTGTTCCTTCTTTCTCTAGGGATGAATCTAGGGGCAAATGGGTGCCTAAATTGATTAGGGTTCCTTTCTCCTTCTTGTGCAAGCTTGTTTGAATTCTTTTCTAACTCCAACTTATTTAGTTTTGCTGTTAAAATTTTTACCAACTTGGCCATTTCATTTATCTTGATGTCCATTGTCTGTGATGTAGAAGTTGGTGGAATCATCTCCTTTTTACCCTTTCGATCATAAGTTTGATGATTTGAATGTTCTCTGAGCCTATTTGAAGCTAGAATGTTTGATTCCACCTCTAATGCAGCTTCCTGCATGTTTAAAAAAAGTAACTGACCTTCTTTCTCTCAGATGCAAGGATAATTCATGGTCAAATGCATTTTCATAAGTTAGCTTAGCTAAAGTTTCAGAAGGTTTGATTTCAGCTAGGATCCTACCATACATTTTATTAAAGCATTTGGAAAAATATCCTATAGCTTCATCCTTTTTTCTTCTTAAAGCTCCAAATTCTGTAATGTAATAGGTATGATCTTTTGTGTCTCCTCACTACCTCATGAACACATCCTGTAGTTCCTCTATATAAGTTATTGAATTAGCTGGAATTTCTCTGAACCATTTTCTTACCTCCCCATCCAAACTCTACACAAACATCCTCATCCACACATATTTTGCTTCAATATTTTGATTGTCTGCATAGCTTAGGAATGCATCCCAGTGCTCTTCAGCAGTTGTCTCACCCTGACCATTAAACCTAGGTAATTATTTATGATAATCTCCTCCAAGGAGAGCATTAAGAGGTTGAGGAAGGACTAAGGGAGCATATCTGGCAACTACCATTCTATCCATCATATCAAGGGGCTAGTTTTGTGCCATTGTGAAACTACTTAGTTTTGATGAGGACAAAGGCTGAACAACTTTGCTTGAACCTGGTTGAAAAGGACTTTTACTGGTTTTGAATTGAAACAAGGGAATCTTACCAGGAGACTCAGTTTTCTCTTTTTTATAAAACTGTGGATTAGTAAAAACTTGAAAACTACTGACTGGTATAGAAGGGATTGACCATGACAAACTTTGTTTTTCTCCTTTAGAATATGTAAAAGGTGATTTCAATGTTGACTTCTCAAGAGTAAATAGAGAAGGAGAAGACTGAGTTTTCCTAAGTTGTCTAGTTTCTTTCAAAATATGTCCTGGATCTGAGACACCCAAATGCAAAGGTGAAGTAGGTCTCGCTCTTGTCCTAATCTTTCTGGTAGCCACTGTGAACCACTGCTTGGTGAAAACTTTAGTCTCAAAGATTTTCTGATTTTGTTCACCTCTCAAAATTAGATGAATGATGATATCCCAGGGAAGATATACTTCAGTTTCATCCCCAGCAACGACTCCAAAAATGTTTGTACTAGAAATTGTTCCCATACTACTACAGGAACAAGCTAGAACGATCTAAAAAATAAAAGTAAAATGGAATTGGGTTTTATTGATTTTGGTTTGAAAATTCATCAACAAGAAGGTAAAAACATCAACAACCTAACACAAGTACTGAATCATGAACGAGTATGAAGAACTTGGCATCAAACATAGAAAAATAAACCATAAAGATTACAAATATAACACTGTTTCCATCCACAACATACAACCACTTGCATGAGTAAAAACATTAAACAAGAAATGAATTTGTACATTGATTGATCAGACAGATCACAAACAAAACAACATGACATATATTTGGCGTATTAGTATGTATACAATCAATATAAGTCTTCAAACTTACATAAGAGTCACGAGTCTTAGCTTGTAATACATCTAGCACTAGAGCCTCTTCTTGCACAAAATTCAAACCCTACTTCTATTTCATTTCCTACTTTTATCCTTTTCCAACCAAAATGGTTACATAACTGTCAAAACTATTTTTTAGGTCTGAGTTCGAAACAGTTACAAAAGTAGTTGTATTTTCAAATATAATAAACTATTAACTATCACAAACTAAACTACTTGACACTTGGTCTCTAGAAGCATTCATAGATTCTTGGCTTCCTCTGCCAACAAAGAAATTCCTTCTAAAGCATGTGACTATTTTATGCATCGTTGCTGCTCTGTCTCTAAACTTGTAATCCTCTTTAGTAACACCTCATTCTGCTGGGTCAGACTTTGAACTTTTTGGTTTAATTCTTCAACCTGGCTCTGGACCTGTCTTTTTCTCTTCAAGGCCTCTTTTGAGACAGCTATCAATTCTTGATAGTGTGTATTGATATCATCAAGGTCCCCTCTCAGTATTCTATTAGGCATTACTAATCCATCATTATTCTCACTAAGAAAACCAATTTGATATTTGTATTGCTTCACAGTTTTCTTAAGGTTCTCAATTTCTGAATCTATGTACATTCCTCCCTGTAATGTAGAAGTTTTATTTGATAGCCATGGGATATCTATTTTCTTAAAAATGAGTTCATATTTTTCTCTATCTTTAACTGTTTCTTGTACAACATGAACTTCTAAAGACACACCTTGTTCAATGCTGAAAGTGATTGGCTCTTCTGAAACTTTATCTCTTCTTGGAGATGACTCTAATAACATTGAATGTTCTTCCTCAATATAAACTTGCTGAGATTTTAAGTCTTTTCATCTTCTATATCTTTTTCAGTTAAAGAATCTTCAATCCCAGAAATCATTTCTTTCCTTAATTTAGGGTTTAAGATGCTTTTCATATTAAGTCTAAGTTTATTTTTAACTCTGGTTTTCAACCTCCAATTTACTTCTTTCACTTGTACAGGATGTTTCCTTTGAAACTTTACATTTGAGACCTGTAAAGTATCATCCCTCATTTCAGCTACAACATGAACCTTTGTTGTGCTTTCCTGTACATATATGAAACTCTGTTTTTTCTCTATTAAACCTAACTTCTCCTCAGGATTTGAAACAGATCTTTGCTCCTTTTCATCATTCTTCAAAACCTGCTTTGAGTTACCATCATGCGTTTCTATTACATATTCATCCACAGGTTCTTTGAATCCCTGAATTGAACAATTTTCTTGAACATTATCCTATACTAGCTCATTCATTAACTCTTTCTTGAACCTTTTAGCAAAACCAAATTGCTTGTTCATCAGGATATTCTTCACTTGATCTTCTTTTTCATTAGGGAAACCTGAACAAAATAGAAAATGATCCCAGCTTCTACTCTTCTTTTGCAAGACTGTGCAAATAATTAATTTTATTAATCCATGATGAAAAACATACTGGTGAGTATGATCCATATGCCCTTTAATTTTGTTGGACATTTTTTGAAGACTTTTCAAGAAGAAGAAAGGTAAGTTCATCTTCGAATGCTGATTTAGATGTTGCAAAAATGTAATATGGTATTTGAAAACCAAAGAAAACCTCCCTTCACATGTAACGTATCTCTGCAATATTCCTATAGCTTCTTTCCACTCCGGCTTGAATTTGTCCAACTGAACGTCTTTTCCCCAATCTAAGGCTTCGATTTTTGGTAACAGGAAATAGTTTGGGTTAAAACTGAAAGGAATCTTCGTAAACCACATCTCTCCATCTCTTAGTATACCTGTATCTTCTACTATCAACTCTTTTGTCAGTACAAATTTAAGAGTATCAAATGTAACCGTATCCTTAACGAAACCCCAGGCGAAACGATATGATACTTCTGGATTAAAACTTGTGATTCTTTCGAAGAAATTGAACCATCCCGCCCTTTTAAACAATGTTGCACAGTAAGGAAAATCGTTTGCCCAACTCGTATTAGTAGGTTTGTATCTATTAGTCTTTCCACTTTTCTTCATCTCTACACTGTAACTTGCTTGTATACTTCTTCAAGAAACTTCAAAAANCCCGCAACATTAAAAAAAAAAAAAAAAACGTGATAGGCAGGCCCACGATTTTCCCAATAATCCAAATCATGTCAATCCAAATAACAATTTTCTCGATAATCTCTGCACGTCCTCATACACTTGTCATGATTATGGACTAGAATCATGAACATGCGTCATTATGTCTTCAACAACTGTCTGTAAGCTTCCAATATTTTCCTCTACAACAGCCACGATTATCCACCACTTCTTTCAATGATTCAAGATTCTTGTAGTGCCTTATTACATTGACTCTTGACTTTGCGCTACAGGAATCTCTCTTGTAAATATTTTTTGAAAAATGACTCAAAAATGAGGATTAGGTCATAAAGATAAAGCTTGGAATAAAATTTATTATAAGCTTTTTTGAATTTTAAAGATATATAACACTTACTAAGCCCAAAGAAAACTTTAAAACCAATAAAATGAAATAAATCAAAAAAATTATAAGCATAAAATCAAACAAAAATGTACTTACCACTATGAAACCTCAAAACCAATTGAAAAATGTAAAGTAATAGGAAATCAATCTTTCAAAAAACACACACATCAACCAAGAACAATATCTAGTTATAACAGTACAACAAGGTTGCAGAAGGTAAATCCAAAGGTAACAACAAAACCACTTTAAGAAAGGGAGATGGCTTCTTCCTTTCTAGAGAGAGATCTCTCACTGATTTTTAACAGTGCCAGATATAAAACTAAAGTAAAATTCATATTATATTTGTGGTTGAAACAAGGTAAGCATACATTGGGCTATGGAATCACAAATATCCTTAAGAAACACAAAATTGTGTGTAGATGAAATTCTAGAAAGGAAAGGTAACACTCGGTTACAGTCAAATAACAGTTTGTCTGGTGATAAAGAGAGAACAAGAGCAGTCTATCAACATAGAGCACCTAAAAGATGACTTTTGCATCAATTTTGGATAGAAATATTGGTGGATACCTGAAACAATAGCCAGACCATAACAATATGAATTCTGAACTATTATAAACATATTCCAGATATGAAGAACCAATAATGGAAAGTTTAATAGGAAAATACATGCACATAGGAAAGGAAATAACAGACTGTAACTATGAAATGCACATGAATCTCTGGAACAACAAGACAACATTCAGGTCTGCAATTTACTTAGTGATAGATCAAAAAATGAATAACACCAAATTATCATGGGTTCCAACTCTGTCTCCCTCTATTGAGGGTATTTTTATAGCTTCAGAGGCTCCTGAGACCAACCTCGAAATAGAGCCAAAAATAGTTGCATCTTGGAAATGAAAATCTTAGCAAAATGTCGATTTGGAAGATTTGTCATGATCGTAAACCAAACAAAAAAGAATGCTAGAACGCACATGGTGGATTAGTTGGGGAGTTTCGACAATAGGTACTCCGGCTTGCTTGTTGAAAACAATCGATCAGAGGATTTACGCCTGACTTGCAACAGATTTTTATAATCCTTCACTGTATTTTACGTGTGAAATTGCTTCTCGACTATAGATCTCACCTTAAGATTCATTATTGGCCGTCAATCTAGGTTCTGCGAAAAATGGAAAATGGACAAATAGCTTCTTTGCGATTCAATTTTATACCTTTCTACCCCTGCCTTATCCTTTCTTCCCTTTAGCATTTTGTATCATCGATCTCCATTGGATTCATCCTCAACAGTTGATCTGAGGTTTGCGGAAAATGGAAAATGAGCTTCTTCTTGACAAAAATCCCGTGTCTTCCTCATTTCCGATGTTTTCCTTTCCGCATTTTCTTTCCACACTGTTGATTTCTCTTGGATTCATCCTTAGTCATTGATGTGATATCAAGCTACAGGCTGCAGAAAACAGAAAGTGGGATCTCTGCTTTTTACGACCAAACTTATCTCTTTTCCGCTTTTTGCCCTTCCAATTCTACCATTTTGTTGCGGGATCATTTCGTACCATTGATGCTATGCTGAAACTTTCCATATCATTGATCTTGAGGATCACAAAATGCAGAACTTCACCTTTTGACGAACATAGTTTTTATATTTCTATTTCTCAATTTTTCCCCTTCTACTCCTTTCTGAGTCGTTGATCTTCGCGGAAAATCTCAAGGCCGTCGATCTAGCGGATCGCAGAATGCAGAACTTCAACCTTTCACAATCAAATTCTTATGTTTTTCACTTCCTGATCTCTTCCCTTTGTTCTTTTCCGAGCCATTGATATTTGGCAGAAGTGCTCTGAGCCATCGGATCTTCGAACTGCGAAAAATGAAAATCAGGATTTTAAATTCTTCGAAGTTCGATTTTGATCTTTTCGCTTTTGCCTTCCTAAACCATTTATCTTTGGTGGAAACGTTCTGAATCAAAGATATTGGATTGTGGAAAGCGAAAGTTGGTTTTTCCAAATTTTGTAACCTGAAACTTTACCTTTTTAGCTTCCACATTTTACTCCTTTCAGAGCCATTGATCTACACAGAAGTTCTCTGAATCATCAGATCTCGGACTACGGAACTTGGAATTCAGGATTCTAACTTTCAAAACCAAATTTCCTTTCCTTTTCCACTTTTGCCTTCTTCTGGAATGTTGATCTTTGGCGGAAATGTTCTGGGCCGTCGGATCTAGGACTACAGAAAGTGGGAGTCAGTTTTTATCACTTTTTACACCCCAAACTTGCTTTTTTTGCCTTTTCGCTCCTAATTTTTCCTTGGCATAAATGATTTTTTTCCTTTTATCTTCTGCGTTGCACATCTAAGCCAGCCATTCCCCATCAGCATTCAAATAAGGGTGGATTTCTTTGTTGAAATGCATTTTCAAGGTCAAAAATTAGAATTTCTTATGTATTTGGCATTTTGAATCTGGAAAAGCCCATTCAAACACCTGCAGACCCTTATCAACAATATTTAAGGTCATATGATATGAAAATTTACAAACCTTATTCTTCCATTTACTGACTAAAACCCTTACCAATTACTTATCCCAAAAATGGTGCTAACAGTAGCCCTAGAGCACTCTCCCTATCCCCAGTGCAGTTTATGCAACCTTCACTATTCATCATTGCCTCCCTTCCCCTCACGCTTTAGCAACAACCTAATCTACCCCGGCCTACAACTCTATTTTCCTTTTCTTTGTTCCTCCATCTTATGCTTACAACTGATTGTTACGGTTGTTAATAGATTTCTAGCACAAGTAATTGGGTAGATCGCGAGTAATTCTCCTACAGTCGTAGCAACATTCTCTCTTAGGATTTTTTTCCTTTCCCATAGAACTCGCTCTACCTCCATGAGCTATGCATCACACTTGGAGCCTTCCTTTTACTAAACACCAGGTCTTGTCCACCACGGGTTGCCTCCTGTGGCATGCCTCAGCCACCTCTTATTCTCCCTCCAATGCTGGTCTGAACTCTCCCAGAAATCCCAGCCTCTACGTCCCTCGCTATCCTGCCAATATCCCTCCAGCTTTCTCACGGGGTGCTCCCTCCATCCGCACATCTTTCACACCTTCCATGCTAGCGTGTTTCTCCACCTCCTCTCGCGGGGCTCCTTTCTTCCTTCACTTACAGCCTTCTCCACCACCTAGCTACCCTCATGGGTTTCCTCTAACCTTCCGCTCCATTTCCCTTACGCTGGCCCCCTCTCCTCACTACCTACGTGTCCACCCTGTTCTCCCAGGAAACCTCCTCTCTGGCATTCCTCTCCACCTGCAGCCATCTCCCGACACCTTCCTATCTTGTTGTGGATATCTCATTCCCCGCACGACCTTAGCTCCATCAGCCCGTTCACTGCTCCTCTCATTCCCTTAGAGCTCCACTAACTTCATGCCTTCGCCGCCAGCACTCCGCTCATTCCTCCTTTGCAACCCTTTTCTCTCACGGGATTCCTTATTTGTGTGCAGTTCTTAGCTCCTCCTTCCCACGGGATAGCTCCTAACATCCTCCCCCCCCTTTAACTGCCCCTTCACACAGTTTCTAGTCATCGCGAGCGCCTCCACCTAAACACCATCCAAACTACCCCTCCTTCGCGCGTTTTCACCTCCCAGCCTATGACCAATCCAACTAGGGTTAGGGATTTTCCTTTCAAACTAAATTTCATATTTCTCACCTGCATTAATACTTCACGTGAATATTGTCTATGTTTGATGTTTTATCAATAGTATTTTAAGTGCAGGTGTTAATTTATATTTGGATTAGTTTATTTTAATTACTTTTTATGCCATCTACATTGTAAATGTTTATTAATTAACATGTTTTATTAATACTATTTTGAATAATTTTAACATAATTTCTATTTACTTTGATTTATTTACTTTATTTACATCCATAAATCTTTCCATACATCCTCAGTTATATTATATTTGATTGATTGCTAGTTTATCATTGCTTAGTTTTGATATTTTATGTTATTCACATTTTTACCGTATAATATTTGAACTATGATTGTTATATTTGATTCAAATAGCTCTTACCTTGTGATAATGATTTAGCATACTTTATTAATAGTTTCTTATCATCTTTGTCTATTACCCATTGGTTACTTTATTTGCTTATAATATTCATATCATCTCTAGACTCCATTAATCACTAGCCTACAATAACCTACACGAGAAGCATCTTTCGCGTCTAGTGTCTTTTGCAGGGTCGATATAGGGCTCCCCCTTGGAGGCTTAGGATTCCAAAGGCAATTAGGGATAAGTGACTAAGGTGACAGTGGTCACTTGTCCCGAATATGCTTACTGTTGGCAAGACCTGGCATTTCAATCAGTAACAGTGAGTTTTTACAGTCATTATTGATTACTGAAATGATATTCTTTTTTCTTGATTTTTACCCTCCATATCAAAGTCGAAGGGATTATATTGAGTCACTTGGATATGTTCTTATGTACACTTCTTAAAAGGAAGGTATGATTTATCATTTTTTTTTCGGTTTTAAAGTTATGGAAATTGGAGGCAACCTCGATCTCTCTATAGGAACTATTGCATAACTTTGAGAGAGAAAACATTTTCTTTTTCAATAATAGGAATTATATTGTATACATTCCTTGACTCTCATGGTTACATTCTCTATGGCCGCATCATCTTCACCATGTCTTTTGTATTTCCCATAAATAACTTATATGGGGGCCCTGATTCCCTATAATTTGAAATGCAGTTTTATTTTCAAAGACCTCTGCCATACAAAACTTATTGCTCTCATGAGTACTACTAAAACCTTTGCTCCAAGCACAAAAGTAAAAAACCACGAATATATTGTCATCATTACACTTTACAAGATAAGCGTTTGAGTGGATTGTAGTGTGAATATAACTATCATATCCATGATTATATAAATTTCCCCTAACCAGTTGGATTGGAGGTGGATTGGAATGCTTTTGTCCATATCATGACCATGTTATTTGATGAAACTAATGTGGATTGTGACTAAAATAATAGAAGAAGCGATGGAGGTTTCGTCTTTTCAATACAGGCCAGCATGAAGTGCATGCGATGATCTTTAACAATAACAAATGCGCGAACTACTTGGTTGTCTTGAATGGACAAATTAAATACGTGCTTGATAATAATAAATTGAAAATTTAAATTAATGTCTCTTAAATTATCAATAACATTTAATAATTCATATTAATTGATAATTAATGTCTCTTAAACTAATTATTTATAATTTATTTATTAATCAAAATCATTAATAAAATATTAATAGCATATAAGTCTTGTATAATTAATGATCATAATTAATTTTATAATACAAATAATTATAATTATAATTCTCTAATTAACTAATAATTAATATCTCTTATATTACACATTATAATATATTATCAAAAACATAACTAGTAAATGGAGATATCCCTTGTAACACCTAATTCATATTTATAATTATCGATATAATATTAGTTAGGCATATTAATTATAAGAGAAAACCTTGGAATTAATATAAACTATACCATTATTACTAAACAATTACTTTAATGTATCATATAATATGGTAATTAATTATGATACATCTTCTAATAATCATAAATTAACATTATAAATTATAATTAATAATAATAAGTTAGTAACAATAATAATAAATTTATATTTCCCCTATGAGTATATATTAATAAAAGAGTATCTTGTAATATAAATTAGTAATATAGTTCATATTACACGATGAAGCATTATATTAATGATATTTAATTATTAAACTATTATATTAATTTTTACCATTAATTCATATCAAATGTATACTACTAAATTAATTTTTATAGTGGAAAACTTTTTATAACTAAAAATAAATACAAATAATAAAAAATATCACACAACTTAATTAAATAATAATAAATAATAAACTTTATTTTTGGATTATTTTTTGTAACACACAAAGTATTCTCAACAATCAAACATCAGACCTGTCACAACTGCATGGTGGCAATGTCGAGGACATTGCCACCACATGGATCTTGTTATAATTATTATTATCACAAAGACAAAATAATTCCCTACAATTTTTTTTAGTTGCATGTCAAAAATTACAAGGCATATATGAGTTTTGAGGGCTTTCATTTAATAAATGAGTAAAAGAACAAATTTTCATAGTCACTTTTGACCAAAAAGTGTTACCCATCTTCATGGATTCACTCAAGTAAACTAACCGCTATTCAAAATCTATTATCTTGTGGAATGAGATGAGGTGCCTAGGAAGTCTTTTCTCAAGGCTAAAATCTCCAAAACACCATTTCTTTGACACCAAACTAGAGGATTTTCAACTATGTTCCGTTAGTGTAATTTTTATTATCTAACCCAAAATAATCCTTCTAGATCCAAAATCATATCTTTTCCATTCCAATTAATAAATCCATATAGTAACTGTGTAGATCCATTTTTTCATCCCTATTGATTTGGTCTTTCAATTTTTTATTTTTGAAGGAGATGAGGAAATCATTCTTGAACTTTCTCCTTGGAGTGTCATTTAAGCCTTTATTAGTAGTTGTCAATTTAGTCCAACTGACCTAAGTTCTTCTCGATTACTTCTATTCATTCATATCTTCTTCTAAATAATTATATCCTTCAGTAATTTTACATGTGTATTTGGTGTTAAATCTTGTATGGAAGTTAAGACTTCACACTCTTCATCTTCATTAGGAATGGATGATAATCTAATTTTTAGGTTCTCTACATTTTCTACTAAGTAAATGTAAATGTAAAGTAAGAGAATGACTATATAGGCATTGTCTCCTACCTTGTTCCAATACTTCAAGAGGTCCATATTAAGTGTTATGATTTTTTGGGGGCCTTGCATCTTTCTTTATTTAGGTGCTATGAAACTATCTCCTATTTTGAAGTTCTTTTCAACCTTACACTAATCATCAATGGCTTTGTATTTCTTTGAGATTTCTTCATCTTCTTACTTTTTTTATATTTCTTCATCTTCTTATGAACTTGTAAGTCTATTTTTATGTCCCCGACAAGGGGATACATATGAATCGCTCATGTATATTAATTTGAGCAATTTAAAAAATTATGAAAGTTTAGATTAAGGTTTTGCAATATTCAATACAATTTTATTTTAAGTTTATTTTTTAATTGTATTTTTTTAGGCTACTATTGGTCTGGTGGAGGTGACGTTTTCCTGGGTTCTTGTGCCCCAGGACCCAGCGGCGACCTGATGTCAGTAATGCTATAAATGCATCAGGGTATGGTTTCTCGGGCAGCTTCTTGGCAACATAGTTATGAAGTTGGTTTCTCGAGAATTTCTCGATAACAGAGTAATGACGCATGATAGGTATTGATCGCAAGATATCTATTATTATTAATCTTTGTTAACCTTATTATTAAAGAATAGTCACAACCTAAAAGATCTGTGCATTAACGTTGAAATCATGTATTAACGCAGAAATCTGATAATTTCAGCGTTGGTGTCTCATAAATATATGAGCCATAAATTAATGCAGATAAAGTCATAAATATATGAGCTATAAATTAATGCAGAAAGTCTGTGTATTTGAATTAAACAATTTTGATCGACTAATGGTTTACGTGTTCGAAACTTCATTGGAAGGCGTACAAACAATTATCACGAAATATTTTTATATGCTTTAATTCATTTATCAAATCACCTCCACGAGATTTTAGCCACCTGGTTGCTGTTGAGAATATGATAACATTTAAAAAGACTAGATTAAATAGAACATCTGCCATATCTTCTAGTCTTTTGACTCTACCATATATGTTTTCATCTAGTCTTTTTCTGGTATAAATACACTATTTTCGGTACCTAAATTCAGGAGCTCATTCTGCAACATTGCTATGTAATTTGATACCTCTATCAGATTCTTCCTTGATACAAGCTATCTCTTCCTTGAAGTGAAGCAGAAGTTGCTCAAGAAAAACAAATTTCTCCTTGACACTTTTCGGCCTATCAAACTTCGTTAGCTGTTGTTCTGTGAATGATTCTGTCTCTTGTTGGAAGCATTGACGTTTTTTCAGCAAAAATTGCAATTGTTGCTTACCCCAGGTGATCTCATTTACAAGTGCAGCCCTTTCTGATTCCAGAAGACGGGTAACCTTTTCCTTTTTTAGTATGGAGGCTTTGAGGTTGGCTATCTCCCTCTTGAATCCATTGTTTTGTTATTGCAGATCTTTTGATTTCCTCTTAAAGCAACAGTATCCTTTTGATGTCTTGAGCACTTGTTCTGCCAATAGTTTGTTGCAGTCCTCAAGTGAAGCAATTGTTTCTTGGATATCTAGGCTTTTGGTTTTATTCTTCCTGGCACAGGATTCTAACTTGTTAGACAGAGTCTTGTTTTTCTCTTTTAGGTCATTCAAGTCTTCTTCCATGTCAGCCAATATTTTGGTTTTTAGTACCAATTCTTCGTCCATGATTTATTTCTCTCTTTCCAAGGTAGAGAACATAATGTGAAGTTTTTTGAGGTCAGTGAGCTTTGCTGAAAACTCATTTTGCATATTTTGTTTTTCTTATTGTGCATGCATAAGCTCCGCCTGCAAACTATTTCCATCACCTTTCCCTTCTTTACATCGGTTATGCTCACGTGTTATCTAACATTTTCACAGTTCCCTTTTACAAGTGCTCGTAGGAGATCCCCAATTTGTTTTTGTTGGATTTCAACAAGCTCGATTTTATGATTCCATTTACGATTCCATATGATGAAGAATACATATTTCCAAGCAAAGGTAAACTAATTTATCTTTTAATATAGAATGATCTTAGATTCATAAAAAGAGGAAATACTTAGTCACTTATTTTAACATTGTGTTGTTGCATTCCACGATCAAATAGGTGCAATTTGTGGGTCATTCCTTAGGAGGGGCAATTGCAACCTTGGGCACACTATGGGTACTAGAAAATATGTTGAGGCAAAGATCTCCTTTTTGTAAAACATTTGGATGTCCTTTAGTGGGGGATGCAGGACTTGTTGAAGCAGTTGGCCGTGAAAAATGGAAAGGCAATTTTTGTCACGTGGTTTCCAAACATGATATTATTCCTCAGATGCTCCTTGTACTATTTGAGTCGATTGCTAAGGCCTTGATTGCTATTTTCCTCATTGGCAGGCCAGAATGGTTAATGACAATGCAAATATACCTGATTCTTTTACTCGAGATGCTTGTAGGACTCTTCTTAACTCTTCTCAACAATGTCCTGTTAAATATTGAAGTGAAGTGACAAGATATCCTTGCGAGATTGAGGATAGAAATGAAATACGAGCACCAATGTTCATTGTTACCTCAAGGAGTTTCAAAAGTTGAGTTATATGACTAATAATGTCATCTAGATGGACAGTTTCTTTATCTATCGTGTCGATATGATTTGGCATTGTTTGAACGAAGGAAGAGGATGATCCACCACTTGATGGAGGAGCAAAAGCCGATGTAGCCAAAGAAGCATCTAAGGGAGCAGAAGATGGTGCATCCAAAGAAGCATTTGGAGGAGTAGAGGTATATATTGTTGAAAAGCAAGAACAAAAAAAAGAGAAGAAGGAAGAGGAACAGTCTTTCTTTTTCATCGTTATTCAAGAAGGCCAAGCTAAAATCTTACAATGAGATTAAGAAAAACAAAATTTTGAAACTGAACTATGAACTACAATACTCACAGCGCAGCCTAAAACTCATCACAATACTCACACTATAAGAGTATCTTGTAATATAAATTAGTAATATAATTCATATTACACGATGAAGTAGTAAATTAATAATATTTGATTATTAAACTATTATATTAATTTTTGCCATTAAATCATATCAAATGTATACTAAAAATAAATACAAATAATAATAAAAATCACACAACTTAATTAAATAATAATAAATAATAAACTCTATTCTTGTATTATTTTTTGTAACAAACAAAGTATTCTCAACAATCAAACATCACACCTGTCACAACTGCGTGGTGGCAGTGTCAAGGACATTGCTACCACGTGGCTCTTGTTATAATTATTATTATCACAAAGACAACATAATTCCCTACAATTTGTTTTTTTGTTGCATGTCAAAAATTACAAGGCATATATGAGTTTTGAGGGATTTCATTTAATAAATGAGTAAAAGAACAAATTTTTATAGTTAGTTTTAACCAAAAAGTGTTACCCATCTTCGTGGATTCACTCAAGTAAGCTAACCACTATTCAAAATCTATTATGTTGTGGAATGAGATGAGGTGCCTAGGAAGTCTTTTCTCAATACTAAAATCTCCAAAACACCATTTCTTTCACACCAAACTAAAGGATTTTCAACTTGTTAGTGCCAAAAATTGTTCTTAGACTACTAGAAGAACAAGCCAACACAATCTCAAAAGTAAAATTAAATAAAATAGGTTTTAGGGTTTTGGTTTACAGTTTTGGTTTTAAAAATTTCATCAACAAGGAGGAAATAAACATCCACAAGCTAATACAGAACTGAATCATGCAAGTTGTATAAACTGGGGATCAAACACATCCCAATAAGCCATAAACATTTCACATGAAATACTAATTCCACCCACAGGCTACAAGCATTTACATGAATAAACATTTAAACAAGAAATGAAATTGTAGACAGGTAAAACGGCTTATCATTTTATATATAATCAATAACATTCATCCACTTACATAAGAGCTATAAGTGCTAGCTTGAGAAATCAAAGCTCCAAAAGCCTCTCCTTGAGTGAAAAATCCCCCCTAAAACTGTATGTTTGTCTTCCTTTTATCATTACAAAAGTAAAGTAGTTCCATAACTACCTTCTAGGTCTAAATTTGAAACAATTACATCAATTAGTTACATGATAACTCAAAATCTTTAAAGACAATTAACCCAAAAATAGCAAATCGGATTTGGGGAAATTTGGTGAATTTATGGAAATTTGGGTCTCAAAGACCCCTTCATATCTCTCTATCCATGATACTTGTGTAAAACCTAAGAGAGGTTTTTTTAAATGCATATGTTATGAACACAAACCTCTCTTGTTTTTTTTAAATTTCTCTTCAATTTATTGGAATACGTGCTACAAATTTGTGACTAAAACAGGAAATTATTAAATAATTCAAACCCTAAAAATAGGCCACAAAGATGAATTCGAATCTCTCAAATGATAATAGTTGTTGCAAAACTGAGAGAGGTTTTTGTGAATGAGTCTGTTGTGGACAAAAACCTCTTTTGGGTTTCCTGAATTCATTTCCATCTCTTGGTAATTTTCTCCCAATGACAATGACAAAAACAGGAAAAACAGAGCTGCTACAGGAATCTCCTCATGAAAATATTTGACAAAGGACTAAAAAATGAGAGTTAGATTATAAATCAAAACTTGGAATAAACTTTTATTATAAGTTTTTGAAAACTTAAAGATGTACATATTAACTAATAAGCCCAAAAGACAAACCTTAAAACTAAAATAATGAAATAATTCAACTATTAAAAGCATTAAATCCAACCAAAATTATTGATTGTCAAAAATTCTTAAAATCAACATAAAATATAAAATCATTGTAAACCAACGGTTGAAAATTAGGACAAAAAGAACAGATAAACTAAGAACAAGATCTAGTTATAACACAACTATCTTCTATCAGTGTAATTTTACCCAAAGTGACCCTTCTAGATCCAAAATCATATATTTTCCATTCCAATTAATAAATCCATATAGTAACTATGTAGATCCATTTTTTTATCCCTATTGATTTGACTTTTAAAAATTTTAGTTTTGAAGGAGATGAAGAAATCATTCTTGAACTTTCTCCTTGTAGTGCCATTTAACCCTTTATTAGTAGTTGTCGGTTTAGTCCAAGTGACCTAAATTCTTATTGATTACTTCTAGTGATTCATATCTTCTTCTAAATAATTATATCTTTTAGTAATTTTACATGTGTATTTCGTGTTAAATCTTCTATGGAAGTTAAAACTTCACACTCTTGATCTTCATTAGGAATGGATGGCACTATAATTTTTAGGTTATCTACATTTTCTACTAAGTAAATGTAAATGTAAAGTGAGAGAATGATTATATAGGTATTGTCTCCTACCTTGTTCTAATACTTCAACAAGTCCATATTAAGTGTTATGATTTTTTTTGGGCCTTGCATATTTCTTTATTTAGGTGCTATGAAGCTGTGTCCTATTTTGAAGTTCTTTTCAACCTTGCACTAATCATTCATGGCTTTGTATTTTTTTGAGATTTCTTCATCTTCTTATTTTTCAAATAATATTTATAAAATTATCTCGCTTTACATTGTTAAAATAAAAGCTAGTATATAATGGTCAATTAAATATTAACTTTAAACATTAATAAAATTATTATACCTGCCTCAACAGGTATATTGTAATCGATTGCAAGTCAAACTCTTATGACTTTGTATTAGTTGCTCTCTATCAAAAAAATTAAAATCTATTTTGTAAAGTATAACTTAGTGTTTTGTAAAATATTTTTTTTAATTTTGTTAAAAAACTATTTTGTAAACAATTTATTAGTGGATAGAAGATGATGTAAACTTTGGAATTTGGTATCTGGATTTGAGTTGACATGTGGCAACATGACATCATAATTATAAAATTAAAAAAATAAAAATTATATCCCATTGCCATCTGTTATAGCGAGTGGTACCATCGGAGCTAGTTGTTCTAGTTTTTTTCAGACCTCGGGCCATGAGACGAGGGTGCATTAGCCTGGCAATGTCATCCACAACAACTAAATCGGAGTCGAGGTAAATGATTCTCCCGAGTCAAAGTGATATAATATGAAGCGCAAGTATGGAAAAGTCTCCTGAAGCATAGCCTTGAGATCACGTTGGCGCTCGGACACCATGAAATGGAAGACTACATTCTCGGGACAAGTAGCATGTTGGAGAATCGATAGAATTTCGGTGACCAATCCTCTCAGATAAGCAGTGTCCAGCGTCATGGCTATATGCATGGCCGTGCTATCACATAGCTCTGTATCATCATCTTCTTCTTCTTAAAGTTGAGAATAGCCTGATCTCCACGATGAAGGTGCCAAGATGATGCATTCTTTACCATTTCGAAATGCCGGAGCTTCTTGGAAAACCGGCAGGGTCGACGATCGGCGTGGTATATGCAACCGGTCTAGCAGAACGTTGGGAAGCTTGGCAAAACCAGGATCTTCTCTCGCATAATTATTCAATTTAAAGTTAAATTTCATGTCCCGAATGATTCTAGCGGCCACCACGCCAGTCATGCTCAGCTGGATCGAAACCAAAATGCTTGCAAATAGAAAGAAAGAAAACGTTCTAGTCCTTCGAATTAGCATCTTTTCCATTAAAACACGGTTTAGAGGCTTCGATCAGCAAGCCCTAGATATGTGTCTAGACTCTATATAACCTGGAGGCACCAATGCTCTGTGTGGCTAGACATAGCCAGTCTTGAAGGTAAAGAAACGGTCAGCATTTGGGATTCAAGATATTCAGGACTACATTAATAAATATCAATTTGACAGAACACCAAAGAAGACAAAGATCCAACTCGTAAACTACGGCTGAATCCGCTTGCCTGGCCTCGATATGAATGGCAGAGGACAATTGTGCACAAGAACAAGACGTAGGAATGCCAGGACAAACGCAGATTACACATCAAGTTACTGTAACCACAAAGTCCACAATGCTTGGGAAGTAGTGGTTGTTAGGTCCGCATTGCGACAAAACTAAATCTTATCACAGTTTTGCGTACAATGCAAAGGAAAGGAACGAAAAGCCAAGCATCACCGTCAACCGGTGAGCAGAGCAGAATTAGCACGACAGAAATTCCTCTGCAAGCCAAGCAAATTAAGTGTACTTATCAATCTTTCGTTTGATCTTTCCTACTACATGAAATCAAAACAACCTAATAACTTAGAGCCTAACTTAAAGCCATGATTCCTAAGGAATCGGTAAAGCTGTGAGAAGGATGTATCAACAATCACATAGAACTTTATGCAGCATTTCTAACAATATACACAGAATTCCTACAGTATACAACAACATTATCCATCTTTCTACATGAAATTAAAACCACCAGGTGAAACTTCTGCACACTGAGGTGTGTCATACATGGTTAGCACGTGATCATCATCTTCCTCGACGAAACCATTGTTAAGGATCTTGACTGCTTCTCTATAGAACTGTGTGTTTTCATGAATTTGTAATGCCTCAATATTATCAAAGCCACCAGCGTCCTCAATTATGCTCACATATACATTAACTTCAAAGATTCCTTCATTCTTTTCAGTCTCGTCAGCTCTCAGTATTTTTTCTAGACCGTGAAGGCAGACTGTTATAGTCCTTGAATCCTGGCAGGTTAGAAGATCACAAAGTGGCTTGATGCAACCCTGAATCGCAAGGTATCTGTAATAGAAAACGGATCATGTTATCAACCTTAAGACAATGGATGCAGAAAATTACACACGCGAAGAAATTAGAAAAGTTTAGTACTTTATCTGTTCCTCGCTTGCAGAAGCAATTGCATTTGAAACCGCCCACGCTACATCTCTCTTTATATTGAATTCAGCATTTGCTAGCAGAGATAAAAGTGGGGGAAATATATTTGCATTGATCACAGCTTGCAATGAAAATGAGTGCAGTCCATTAAAACAAAAGCGTGAAAATGAGTGCATAACCAGAAAACAATGCCAAAATACAATCTGTTGTTGAACGCCATTCTCGATCGACCTGCAACCACAAAATACATGAGCTTCAGAACCACCGAATCCCAAATTAAATTGCCATCTATTGCATTTTATAAATACGATCGAGCATCTAAATAATTTGATGCCCGAAAACGATATGCAATATTTCCATTACAGTAATCATCAAAACCCAGATGCCCCCGCTACATTAATATTGCTCGGATCTGACTTACAAATATCAACTTTCAAAACCTCAAACTAAGGGATCTGGCGAGGGCTATTCTATGATATGCATTAAATTGAAATATGCAACCAAATAATATGCTAAGTTACAGAATGTCAAGGACAGATCGCATTCATTTGAAAAGTAACAAACAGAGAAAGTTAAAATTAATGAATTACCTTCCTATAATATAATGATGCAGTCGATGTTGAATGGCAGAAATTTTGGAGATTATATTGGCTTCTACTGCTCCCTCTCTCTATGTGTTGTGTGATGCTTCAGACCAGTTGAGTGGCTGAAGCTGCCTCACTGTGGTTGGGGTTGGGGTTCAGGGTACATGGATTATATATAATATGAATGAAAAGATGGTGGTCTCAAATGAATCGCATGATAGAAAAACAGCAGAGGATTCACCACTGGAACTCACAGAATGAGAAAATGCCAATTGGTGTCCAGCAAAAGGCCAGATCCCTCACCCCAACTACACACTAATCGATTGAGTCTGCTCGCTTCGTTCCAATTATGAATACATTATGTGTTTTCCTATGTAGGACCTTTAAGTCCCATGTGTTCTAAGAGTGAGCTTGGAATTATAGCTCGTAGTAGACTTGGAATTTGTAATAAAAGAATCTGTTGATTCGGAGGTGGTGAGCGTTGTGGATGACTTGCATATGCTTGCTGGTTGCAAGCTGGACATCAATATCAGCAAGCCCTTTTCATGACTCAACCAATACCCATTCTCCAAGAATGTGGCTTGACCATTCAAATTCCAACCTCAACGGTTAAAGTTTCACTTTTTCCCATATTCTGGGGGGTATGTTCTTTAAAATGGTTGTTTTCTTCACAAACTTCAGATTTAAATGTTGGGTTCCCAAGGACCCATACTCTTTTGTGTTCAATTTTTTCACAAACTTCACATTTAAATGTTGTGTTTTCTATGCCAAATACTATGTTGTGTTTCTAGGTCAAACATCTAAGTTACCAATTTATGTTGTGTTTCTAGGTCAAACTTCTAAGTTACCAATTTCCTTTGTGTGTAGTTAAATTTTGATTTGGGATATGCATCCTTTAAATAATTAATTTCTTTCACAAATCCAACATATAAATGTTGTGCCTTTAAAGCCACACATTTACTTTTCAACGTATTTAATTTCCCTTTTTCTTATGTTAACTTTTGATTTTAATAAGTCTTTAATTTACTAACAAATCCAACATCTAAATGTTCTATTTTTATGACCTTGCTACATGCCATTTTTGAAATTAATTTAGGGTTCAAATTCCAATATTCGGGCTTAGTCGATTTCATCTTTTCATTTTTTTAATTTGAGTTGTGATACATACATTTTTTTCAATGACTAGGGTTATGAACATCTAAATGTTGTGTGTTTGGAATCTAAATCTTAAAAATAATATTTTCCTTATAACATAATTTGGTTTTGATATATGTATTTTTGAAATAGATAGTTTCTTCGTAAACCTAACATCTAAATGTTGTGTTTTTAAATCTAAATCTTGGATCTCTTAAGAATCATTTTATCAAGACAATTTTATATGTGACCTAAATCAAGTTAAACACAAATATGCACATATAAGTAAAATACTTTTGACAATTTGGTTGGTATCAAATTAAGAAATTATCATAGACAAATGCTCAACCAAATCCACAAATACAAATGAATATTGGGAAGGCATGACTGCACAAGCGTTGTGATAACAATCATAATCATAAGGATTGAAGTCGCCCCAAAAATTAGTGGCACTCCTCCAAGGCCTTACAACAAACAAGGTTTTCAAATAATAAAATAAATTAAGAAACCCTTAAGATAGAGATGATCTATGCAATTTTTTGTGTGAACTAAATTGACCTTATAAGAACATAAGTTGACGGCCACAACTTGATAAA